>OX155892.1:55255161-55430161 GCA_944588485.1 Phosphuga atrata
ACTAACAATACAACATATCAAAACAAAAAAAAACACATGGAAACAATAAAAAAAAGAACAAAAAACAGAACATAACAAATAACCCGACCCAAAAATACCCCAAATACTCAAACTTAAAAAAAACTACACTTTAAAGAAAAAAAACAATAATTCTTCGCCCGCACTAACTTTTCTCTCTCCCTAAACTCTTTCCACACTCCCTTCCGCTCTAAAATTTCCCGCATTATGGGCCACCCGCTACCTGACTCGTCCATGCACGCTTCCCAGTCTTTACATTTATTTTTCTTTCCTTCTTCCCATGTTAGCCCTTTGCATTCTTCCATCCAATGTGCCCACCTGTCAGTACCCTCTCCGCATATGGTACACAAATTCTCCCTTTCATTCAACCAGTACCTTCTTCCCTTTTCTTCGTTGCCGCACCGAAACCTGGCTATCCTATTTTGGCTACCGCTGGACCCTCTGCTTAGGTACAAAGGGAGTCTGCCGTACACTTGTACCTTGTTGTACTCCCGATTGTACCTGCTTTCGTCTATACGGCTTTGTCGTATCTGCAGCTCTATCTCCCTACTCCTTTCACCCAACAATTTTTCACACTTTACGCCTTCCCTTTTCATCCTTTTTACCTCCTCTTTCGACAACCCTACTCGTTCATACATTTTTTTCCATTCATTTCCCCATTTTGTTAGTCTAATCCCTCCGACATCTTCCTTCCTTAAACTATTGAGCACCTCTTTCACTATCCTTTCATTCCCTAACCTATACACTTTCCTTTCGTATCTTGCCACTCTCACTGATGCTGGAGAATCCGGTTCTTTTCAGAGCCAACCCTCAGCATCAACGCGGAATCCCCGAGAAAACAATACAACACACATATATATATATATATATATATATATATATATATATATATATATATATATATATATATATATATATATAAATATATATATATATATATATATATATATATATATATATATATATATATATATATATATATGTATTCACAACAAATTTAACAAAACATATCAGGATCGTTCGCACAACATCTTAACTTACTTTCCATAATGAAATAAGAAGATAAATTTCATAGGAGTTATAGCAAAAGGGTCCATTAATCACGTGATGTTTGTTATTAATTTTTGACTGTTTTCAAATAACATCGGAAAAAAACTAAAATGAGTATAGTAGATAAACCAGAGCTGTCACGTGACATTAACTAACGGAAATACAGTTCATACTACCTACTTTACCGACTGCATAAACAAACAGTGTTGCAAAAAAAACTTTTTATGTAGGGCTGTGTAATATGATCGAGTGATCATATCCAGGTCATTCAAACTATATATCACACTCATCAAAACAATATGGAAGTTTCGATTTATGTAAAACTATACATTTCAATTAATAGGCTAATGGAATACCCGCATAATTAAAATTGCACAACTCCTGTGTGTACTTGCTCATATCCTAATTAATTTTCTGCTCCTCGATCATGAACACACAATTTAATCACATTTATTACTTAAGGAGAGTTTATAGGATAATTATCTCTAACATAATGTTTATAATCAAAGTGCGTTATACGTACGCTTGGGGTCCCGGGAGATGATGCGAAGAGGACTTTAATTGTTTTCTATTTTATTTGTCAAAAATTGTTGGTTAGTTAATAGAACCCTGGAGTAACAACATTTTCTATTAAAAAAAAGTTGTCAAGGATGCAGGAAGTCTAATAAGATAACAATTGTCAACTGATAATGAATATAAGGATAAACATTTGAAAAAAAAATGATAACAATTTTAAACAACCGTCTTTTTTCAGTATTCAGCTGTGTCATATAATCAATAATTTACACTAGGTGGCTCAGAAATTATCAAACAATATTCTTAGCCATAAACTTTCCATTTTAGATAAAATGAAATATATAAAAAACCTTTTTAATAAATTGCATTAAAAAGGAGAAAATAAAGTTTTTCCGTGTTGACTATAAATAAAAGCGTGGAGCGCTACACTATATTGACGTTATCCTAGTGGAGCATGCTTTTATTTATAGTCACTAAAATAAAAACGCAATACTACGCAAATTTGTTATTTTTTATTATTTGTTATTTCTGTATTGTTATATTTTCATCTTTTAATAACAAATTTGCAATATTATTCAAATTTGTTATTTAAAAAATTAAATATAACACTTTTTTTAGTGACTTTAAAAGAATGTTACCTTAATAAAGAATGCTAACTAAATAAATCTTAAAAATTTATTATTATAAAATTTGCAACAAATTAGACAAAAAATATAAATTTCTGTTGATTCACAAACATTTCTATCATTTTATTTGAACTTCATCAGGTTTCTAAATCATACATTTAACAACAATGAGCGCAAGGATAATTGCCACAATAAAGTAATAATTAATAATAAAACTATAGCACAAACAGATTTATTTGACTCAAATAATTATTAGTAACTGATTAAATATTTCAAAATTATATTCATAACTATTATTTTTATAAATTATTTCCCACTAATACAGTGCCAGTACTCAAGCTATAGCCAGAATCTGGAATCAGAGCGAGGCAAAGAAATCAGTCAATCGAATGTGACTACTATTTTTATGAATGTGACTACTACTTTTATAAATTAATTCCAATTACTAGCAACACCTGTAAATTTTATTACCAAAACTTGTTTGTTCAAATAAAATGAAAAAACCTTGTTACAATAATAGTTTCCAGTTATTTAACAGTTTCTTGCAATTTTTGAAATAATTATAAATTCAGGATGTTAATTTTATAACCTGAAACTAATTTTAACTAATTGCTACTGATGATATGAAAAATTGAACAATCCAGGACAAGATATTATAAAAAGTGAGCCCTAAGTAATACTAATCTCTAAAATCAATTTTGTGGCAAAATTTTGTATAAAAGAAGCGAAAGTGTATATTTATTTTCTTGTAGAATAGTATGTTTGTCAAATTGAGGGACTATAGTAGAAGTATTTCAGCGTAAAATAAATAAAAATTCCATTTAGACAAAGTAAGCATATATTTAATTTGATGAAAAGTCTAGTTTGTATATGCAGTTTTACATATTATAGTCCTCACTATAGTTACTTTACTCATTTCTTTGACTACAGTCCATTTTTGATTAACTATCGATTGCGGGAAATTTTTACTTACAGCATTCCAAGTTTGATTTATATTTTAGAATTGTTCTTAATTTAAAACATCAATATCGTTCTAAGTTAGAAGATTATTTTTTCTGACATTTATTTCATCGCGATTTTCGCCATCGATATCCATTGTTTCAGCCTGGCTAGTCTGAAATTTCCGATGTATCGAGAACAAATATAAAATAACAACGACAGACATTCTATTCTATGCGCTACACAGCTCATCGATTTTAGATTGGATCAAAACCTCTGCCAATAATCTCAATGCTCAATTTACCCTTAATATTACTATACTATGTCATATAAAACATCAAAACATGAAAATACATACAATATATATTCCTCATACATCGGATTATTGTAGGACAAATTTAAAAAGTGATAAACTGACTAATGCAAATAATAAACATATACAATGATTAGATCATTTGCTTTTAGATATTGAGAGGGATATAGGGACTATTGCATAAATAAGATAACAAATATAAAATGCCCACAGCAGACAATCCATGCGCTTCGAAGCTCATCGGTTCCAGATTTTCGATTGGATTAATATCTCTGCCAATAATCTCAATGCTCAATTTACCCTTAATAAGTATTACTATTCTATACCTTATAAAACATCCAAATATTGTACCACAAATTTAAAAAATGATATACTACCTCTGTCCCATAATACTTGACGGTTTTCGTTTCGTGGCCGCGGCTTATCAAAATATATGGCTCAATTTCAATATTTTCTTTCTGATCAGTCTAATTATATATTTCTTCATAAAAAACCTCATTTACCATGCTACAATGCTCTATAGAGCTGTTCCGAACACTGTGATCCGAACACTGTGGTTTAAATGCATTAGTGTTGACATTGTATTTCTGTATTCCAATTTATTCAGTCTTTCGTCGAAAGTGGAAAAGCTTAATTGTTTTAAATTCCTACCCATAAAGATGGAACGACATAAACGTGAACTTACCGATCAACATGAGGCTGATATATGACGATTTGATAAGTGGAAGTGACAATAACATTCTTAACAGAGGTGCATACAAGTCAGTTCCAGCTACAGTGTTAAATACAGTGTCAGTACTCAAGCTATAGCCAGAATCTGGAAGCGAGGAAAAGAAATTATGGTCAAGTTGGTCCAAAAAAGATTGAATTAAAAAAAAGATGCATTCTCACGGCAACATTAAAGTCTGTCGACTGATGCAAATAAAGAGGAGCGAATTGTGTTTATATTCCTTATATATTATTGTGTCATTTGCAATTTCCATTCATCATTTGCCGATTCCCGGATATGTTTGATATGGTTCACATTGATGAAAAATGTTTCTATCTAACTGAGGAACAAAGCCGTTATTAACTTGAACCAGACGAGGTTGAACCGCATTGCCAGGCGAAATCAGAAAGATTCATAACAAAAGATCATCATTTCGATCATCGATTTGATTCACATAGCAATGAATGGTTTGATAGAAAAATGGAATTTAACCATATATATATATATATATATATATATATATATATATATATATATATATATATATATATATATATATAAATGAAACCTGCAAAGAGGAATAGCAGAAATCGTAGTAGAGGCACTTTCGTTTATACACCGATTGTTGCTGATAAAAATGAGTAGGTACCGCAAAGTGGTGATTGAAAAAGTACTTCCAGCTATTACACAAGAAAAAAGAAGAAAATTATCTAGTATTATGGGACACTTACTTATCAGAATAATGAGCATATATGTACAATGAATAGACCACATGATTTTAGATATATAGACGGATATAGGGACTATTGCATAAATAAGATAAGAAATATAAAATGCCCACGACAGACAATCTATTTCATGCGGTTCACAGCTCATCGGTGCCAGTTTTTCGATTCGATTAAAACCTCTGCGAATAATCTCAATGCTCAATTTGCCCTTAATATTACATCTATATACCATATAAAACATCAAAACATGAAAATACATACAATATTATATACACGCCTTCCCCATACATCAGAATTTTGTACGACAAATTTATAAAATGGAATGGATAACAAATATAAAATGATAAAAAAATAAGCATATATATATATATATATATATATATATATATATATATATATATATATATATATATATATATATATATTATTGTATCAATAAAATAACACTCAAAATATACAAAATATAAATAGACATACACACTTTCAATATAATAAAAATTAAAAACAGGATGTTTGTATTTATTTATAACTAAAAAAAAATCTATTGTTACAGGATATAGACTTTGAGGAATTTTGTACATTTATTGATACCTTCCTGGAAGTTCGAACGCCAGAGGAGTTGTGCAGACATCTGTTCTTGTCATTTATAAAACGTTCTGATCCCGGTGAGGGCAAAGCCTTCAAGGAAATGGCCGTGTTGAGATCGACAACGGCCTGTGCCCCAATCACGTCGCACAATAAAGGAAGGACAGGTAAGCGAAGTTTTTAGTTGTTAGATTTATTAAGAGACGGTTGAACGGAGCCTTTTTACGAACTCTCTTTAAAATTCAATGAGTTAGAAACATTAAAGCCTTTTAGGGAAGTTTATTAACTTTTATTGAGATATTAAATGAAAATAAAAAGAGTTAAGAATATTGATATAATATACAGGTAGGAGAAAGTGGGGTAATTACACCTAAGGATAAAAGTAAATATTAAAAATACTAAATAAAAACTCTGTTAATTTCTTGATTAATAACAAAGATAAAGGTTTTATTTATTACTTTTAATCATAATATTTAATTTAATTTGAAAATTAACTAATTTTTTTGTCAAAATTACCGTGGGATAATCACGGACTGTGGTGGGGTAATTATGGACAGTACATATTAAGTAGTAACGAGTAGAATAAATTAAGACAAATAAATAGTTTCCACTTATGTTTAACATAAGAAATTAAAAACATCTTGAACAGTACGTATATAAAGCATTTGTTAATAGATAAGTTAAAAATAAATAATTAATAAAGAACAGATTTGAATTAGTTTACATAAATCACAGAGGAACCCTTTGCTTGTACTTTCACCATCACTACATTCTTCATGTGCCCATAAATTGCTTTCATACCACATTATCCATTCTTCAGTAGGTGGTTCTTCATATTTTCCCGCTCAAAAAATACAATAATACTCATTTTGAGTTTTGTTTATTTTCTCTGTTTTTTTTTATTGTTTTTTCGTCTTTTTTCTTGGTTTCGTGTCTTTTTTTGGTTTTTCAACCTGCTCTTTACCAAGGAAATTCCCTAAGTTCTTCACACCTTTTTTAGTTAATATACCAGTCATATTTTTTTATTTTATTTTTAATTTCTTCTGCCTACTTTCTAATCATTTTTTTCTGATTCTCTTCCTCTAAAATTTCTTTTATATAATTACTAGTTAGAATAACTGAATGTTTTAACTGAATGGTTTAACTGAAGAGTTTTCTGACTCTTCGGTTCGTGGTTTTCTTTGGTAAGGTAGCCAGGCTAACAATATCAGTAAGGGGTACTGATGCATTTATTGAATCTGTCCATTCTACGATAACTGTTCGTCAGGCACATTTTCAGTGTCTACATATTCACGCGTCAAAGTACTAGTTATGGCTAGTTACGGTTTTAAGTTGTGCAACTTCTGATAAGTTTTCAGAAGGTACAGAATCAGGTTCTACACCTTCAGATGTTGAAATTTCAATAACTTAGTCAGCTGACATTGATGTTGTCGAGTTTCACGTTCAACATAACCAATAATATATTGTTTAAATGACGCCCGATTTGTTACATTTTATAAGTTAGTCGACTATTACTCGTAAACTAATAAAGCTTACTTAGCTGTGATACTTTTCCTTTTAACTTCGTTATATATTCTACTATTGTGATTTTTTTCACATATCCAGAAGCTGGCAGTGGATGGGGACACTTTACTCTATCAAAAATTAGCACTTTAAAGCTTAATATTTCACAAACGGATCTCTTAATCGAAATATTATTTTCGCCAACCTGTAACATTTTTAAAAGACCTATCCAACGACACCCTACACCAGGGATGGCGAACCTTTTTGAGGAGTGGGTCAAATTTTGTTCATTATATTTTGCGCACTAGCTTGTGGGTCACTAGGCCAGTGGCATCACTTGAAAAAAGAAAGGTGGTTAAACACTACTTTTTTTGTTCTCACTTATAAGGCTTTTACAAAATTCAAGTTTCCTTCTTGTTTTACAACTTCTACTTTGGAAGAAAAAATAAAGGTCGAAATAAAAAAATGTATACAGTATAATCTCGGTAATTCAGCCGTTGGTTAATCGGACGACACGTCCAGTAATCCGGCGGTCTGGAGACCGCTCGCGATCTTCCCTCCCACCAATCTTTCTTATAATCCGGCAGCTGTCTGGTCCCATATGTGTCGGATTATCGAGATTATACTGTATAAGGGTCCTCGAGCGGATCGATGGCTGGTTCGAAGGTATTTTTGAATTAAAAGCTTCTTGTGATATACGTTTTCCGACTAATTTGATACGCTGAATCGATTAGTAAAATCTAGAAGTCACTGTGATAAGTGATAAGACGTTCAAAAGTTATGCCATCCTGAAATCCGACTAAGTTTTGAGTTTGATTGGCTGTAACTTAGAAATCAGGCAAAACACATGAAAGTGGCTTAGACAATACTTGTAGAAAATTCCATTGTCTAAACAACGGAGTTAATTTGGTTTTGACAAATTTAGGTTTGGAAATTTTGTAAAATTCAGAGGGAATCAAATTTAGACAAGGTTTGGGTTTGATTCGTTGTAACTTAGAAGTTGTAACAAAATACATGAAAATGTTTTAGACAAAAAATGTTAAGAATTCCATTGTCTAATAGAAAATATGTTTGGTTTTATATATCACTTGTTGTGTGATTTTTGGATCAATTTGAAGGGAAGTCTAAATTGGAGAAATTTGAGTATTATTTTAATGAGAAATTTGAATATTAATGTTGCAATAGTTTTTAACTATTTTGAAAATTTTCTGAAAATATCGTAAATCTAATTTAAGTAAAAGTTGAAAGTTTGGAAGACTAGAACTTTGAGTTCTAAACTAAGGACTTTGGCAAAAAAAATTTAGATAAAAGTTGTAAAGAATTTAATTCTCTATAAAAGTTACTTTCGACAATTTTTTTTTCTCTTTCGCGCTTAAATTTCCCGCTTTTGTTCCGCGTTTTGAATGAAGCTTAAAAGCTGCTTTGGGTTGTCAAATTTAAGGGATGATATCTAATAAAAAAAAATTAAGCAACCCCCGACACAAAAAACCTCTAAAAATAAAAAAATAAAATTTTCTTTCTTGCCCATTTAACTCCGTTAAAAGTACCTATTAATATTTTGATGATGAGCGTCGCCGCGTCGGGGGACCGCTATCTGAAGAAGTGTAATTAGTTATGCCTACATAGGTATAACAAATAGAAAATACATATGAACTTAGATGTATCAATCTTACAAGGTCTACTAAGTTCCTGCAGAGTTTTGATATAGTATGCGTCACGTTGGCGTTAAAGAGAACGCGCAGACAGGTGCGAGCAGACGTCGTTAACTGTTGTCTTTATTTTGCGAATTTTTCTGAATAAATGAATCAAGACTGAAAACTAAACGATTGGATATTGTTGTTTTGTTACTTACGTACGTTGCTTACACAGAGTAGGTCCTTGTATAATCCACACTTTATCAATATCAATCTTCTTTTTATTTCCTTGTATTCTAGTTTTATTACTTAATTTTCTTAGCAGTTCCTCAACGCGGCGATGCTCATCATCAAAATATAAGTTAACAGCGATCATCAAATGCCTGAACAGATGTTAATAAACCATAGTTAAGAACCTTCTCGATCACGTCAGTTTTCAAACACAAGTATAGATATACGGAACTAGACAAACCCTTGTGTCAAATTGGTTGCAGATTAATTTTGTCAAGAAGGAAATGAGCTGATGATCATCATGCTCATGAACAGATCTTCATAAATTATAACTAAGAACCTCCTCGCTCACGTCAGCTTTCAAATAAAAAAAAACGCATCAAAACCGGTCCATTTGTTTAGGAGCTACGATTCCACAAACAGACACATATAGGGACAGACAGACGGGCATACTCACACACAATAAAGTAAAGAATTTAGAGAAACGGTTTATACAAAACTTGTTGCAAATTGAATATTGTCTAAGAATCTTTTTAAAATTTGCAAAAATTTCGCAAGGCGCTATAAGAAATTGATATTTACTTCACAGTTTAAATAGCAGGTTATTTAAAAAAAGCTGATTGTTTGACAGGTTAATACTCAGAACCTAGAATAAATAGACAAAAGTGTTTTAAACAAAAGTTATAGAGAATTTAATTCTTAATTTAATAGGGTACTACAATCGTGGTATCCGCGATATATATATATATATATATATATATATATATATATATATATATATATATATATAACCTACAACAAAGAGATCAGTAGGGCAAAAAGGGAAAACTTTAGAACATTCTGTGAAAACATAGAATCCACCCCGGTGGCAGCTAGACTGCACAAAGCACTAGCGAAGGATAGAGTGGAAATGACAACCACTCTGAAGAGACCGGATGGGGCCTTCACGGAGAATGAAGAGCAAAGAGCTCTCCTCATACTAGAAACACATTTTCCGGGATGTAGAGGATACAGGGAGACCGAGGGCTTGATGCAACCACGGAAACCAAGTCGGGCCGACTGGAGGAGGGCAGCGTCTATCTGTATGGAAAACCGAATCAGATGGGCTATCGGCACTTTCCAGCCTTTTAAGGCCTCAGGTGTGGACGGACTAGTTCCTGCCTTCCTACAAAAAGGAGAGAGAGAACTAAGGCCGTATCTCCTAAATATCTTTAGAAGTATTTTAGCGCTAAGATATATACCGGACCTATGGAGAAGGGCTAAGGTGGTATTCATACCGAAGGCGGGGAAGAAAGCCACCACTCAACCGAAGTCATTTAGACCTATTAGTCTTACATCTTTTACGTTAAAGACAATGGAGAAGGTGATTGATAATTACCTTAGGACTATAGTGTTGCTAAGAACACCACTACACAGGAGTCAGCATGCTTACAGAGCAGGTAAATCCACAGAAACCGCCCTGTATCAGCTGACAAATGAAATAGAAACAGCACTAGAGGAAAAGGAAGTAGCGATATGTGCCTTCTTGGATATAGAGGGAGCTTTTGATAACACCTCACACGGGGCTGTCACAGCGGCCCTCGAAAGAAGTACTATCAACAGCAGTATCTTAAGGTGGATCGAAGAAATTCTGAGAAATAGAACAGCGGAGACGCAAGTGGAAAGAGACACCATTAAGATCTCTACAACTCGACGGTGCCAACAGGGAGGTGTATTATCACCGCTAATATGGAGCCTGGTAGTTGATGAACTACTGGTTAGGCTAAACGACCTAGACATCAAATGTCAAGGTTACACTGATGACATAGTCATAATGGCCACAAGGAAGTTTGAGGGAACGCTCTGTGAAATTGCATAGAGAGGCCTCAAAGTAACTAGTAGATGGATTCAAACAGTGGGACCGAGACTCAACCCGAGCAAAACCACGGTGATACCATTTACTAGAAGGAGAAAACTAAACTACCTACAGCCCATACTCTTAGATGAGAAGGCAGTAGAATACCAAAAGGAGACAAGGTATCTGGGTATCACACTAGATAGTAAACTCCTATGGAATAGACACGCTGACCCAGCGGTAGGTAAAGCCAAATGCGCCCTAATGGTGTGCAGAAATCTGGCAGGAAAAACGTGGGGTTATAACCCCATAACCCTGCAATGGATGTACACCATGATAGTGAGACCTACAATCACTTATGGGGCTGTTGCATAGGGAAGTAGAATCAAGCTGGCCCCTATGAGGAAACAGCTTGAGAAGATTTAAAGACTGGCGTGTGTCTGCATCACGGGGGCGATGGGGTCGTGACCGACAGCAGCATTAGAGCTGCTGCTAGATCTGACTCCGCTACACCTTGTGGTGGAAAGGGCCGTATTCCGCCGAAATATTCTGACACATATACTTATTTTTAGGGTTCAGTTGTTATCAACAACGAACCTTTATAGTTTCGATATGTTCGTCCTTCCGTTCGTCCGCAGTTTAGCTCAGAAACTATTAGAAATATAACGCTGTAATTTGGCATGGAAATACAGATCAGTCACGCCGACAAAGTGGTAAAATAAAATCTTGAAAAAAAATTTAGGGTACCTCTTTTACCCTAAAAAAGTGGTTACGTTTTTTTTTCTCGTCTACCCCATGGTGTAGGATAACGATCTATGACCCGCGAGTCACACACTTACCCACACCGGCTTTTAAGTGACCCAGGCATTGATTTTCTAACTTTCATTATTTTCTTATGCAAGTTTCTCAACCACAAATGTATGTAAATTAAATATATCAAAAATAAATTTCTTCATTATTGTAATCGTGTATAAAAGTATAAAAATCGTGCGTAAAATTTCAATGTAAATCAAATGGAGTTTCATTATTAAATGATTTTTGGTTGTTGTTACTATGGCAACAACTGGCGTCACTAGACATAGTGAAAAAATTTTGACCTATATTAAAATTGAAATAATTTTAAGTGCCGTCCCCTCAGTCTGGATTTGTCTGGCTCTAACATAATGTAATCTAATCCAGATTAAATAAACATTTACCTAGATTACATCGACAATGACCAAATAGTGTTCTCGTTACTGTGTGTTTTTACTAGTTAGCAACTTTTGCCAGGGGGGTGCTGAACGTTCTAAGAAACATTGGTTCTATTCAATATATTAGGCAGATTATTTCACATCCTTTAATTCGATTTCATTGTATAATACATCATGAATTTTTATGGACCTATGCATTAATACGACTCCAAGTAGGTAAATTCTTATAAAGCATTAGAGTTTTGTCTAAAGAGTTTTTGACTAACTTGTTTATTTCTCCTGATATTATCCCTTAAAGTTGACTTGGCTCAAATTGAACCTTCACTCGGTGTTTTGCAATTTTTAGCATAAAAAAACAAAATTGCAGAAAATTGGTTAAAACAACTTTTATTGAGAATTAATTTCTCTATAACTCTTATTTAAAACACTTTCGTTTATTTCATCTAGGTTTTGAGTAATAACCGGTCAAACATTCAGATTTTCTTCAAAATAACCTATTTAGCCTGTGAAGTAAATATCAATTTCTTCTAACGCCATGTAAATTTTTTGCATATTTTAAAAAGATTCTTAGACAATATTAAATTTGCAACAAGTTTTGTCGCAACAGTTTCTCCAAATTCCTTGCTTTATGTTGAGTCTGTCCGTTTGTCCCTATATGTGGCTGTTTGTGGAATCGTAGCTCCTACACAAATGGACCGGTTTTGATGCGGTTTATTTGAAAGCTGACGTGAGCGAGGAGGTTTTTAGTTATAATTTATGAAGATCTGTTCATGAGGAAGATGATCATCAGCTCATTTCCTTCTTGACAAAATTATCCGTAAATCCAAACTTGTGTTTGAAAACTGACATGATCAACAATGTTCTTAGCTAGAGTTTATGAATATCTGTTTAGGCATTTGATGATTCCTTTTAACTTATTAATATTTTGATGATGAGCGTAGCCGCGTTGACGAACTGCTAAGCAAATCAAGAAATAAAACTAGATTACAAGGAAATAAAACGAAGATTGATGATGATAGTGTGGATTATACATGGACATACTTTGTGTAAGCAACGTACGTAAGTAACAAAACAATAATATCCAATCGTTTAGTTTACAGTCTTGATTCATTTTAGAAAATTCCGAAAAAAAAACTGATAACCGCATCACACACCACAACATTAGCCAGTTTCTAAAAATGTATAGTATATATAAAATATATATATATATATATATATATATATATATATATATATATATATATATATATGTATATATATATATATATATATATATATACACATATATATATATATATATATATACAGGGTTATTATAAAGTAATGCACAAAATTCATAAAACGCACTATGTTCATTTTTGAAAAAAATGCATGTCTTTTAACATAAGTAAAAAAAATAAAACGTCAAATTTGTCATCAAGTTATGACGTCATCAATATTTTTTTTAAATAGGAAGCTAGTTTTTTTTTTTACATTATTTGATAAAGCTTGTTTTTCTGCATTATAAAAGAATAATTAAAGTAGGGGTCACATAAGTAAAAAAACGAGAAAATTAATAAAAAACGAAATAAACTTAATTTTAGTAATAATTTTTAAATTAACTAAACAGTCCATTAAGCCAAAACTATTTCTTACAGTAAGTATTCAAACTGCGTACCGTTCACTATTTGACATAGGCCAATACGATGGTAGACCTGATTTACAATTGAGTTTTCGATCATCTGCGGAGTTATACGGGTTTTTTCATATCTAATTCGTTCTATTAAGTCTTCTAAATTGCCTGGTCGGTTAACGTAGACCCGACTTTTTAAATGTCCCCACAGAAAAAATCAAGGGGGTAAGATCAGGTGACCTATGTGGCCACTGCATTGGCCCACGTCTTCCAATCCACCTTCCTTAAAACTGGTTATCCAGAAACCTTCGAACATTAAGACCATAATGTGGTGGTGCACCATCTTGTTGGAACCAAATACTGGGATCTAAGTTTTCCCTATTATTTGGATCTGGAAATGCCGCAATTAGGTCCGGAAGCACTGCCATACGAAGACGTTCCAAATATTGCTCAGCTTTAAATTTTCGCGAAAGAAATAAGGAACAAAATCTTCCCCTGACGATTCCTACCCAAACATTATTTTTTTGTGGGCGCTGGGTGTGTTTTGTCTGAATCTAGTGGGGACTGACACTGACAAACAATTGTTTTATTATAACAATTGAAAAAATTGAAAAACACAGATGTTTTTTACTTAGTAACTTTAAGTTATAATTCTTTTAATATTTAGTTTTTTTCATAAATTCAAAATCAAGTTTATTTTGTTTTTTATTAATTCTCCGAGTTTTTTCCTATATGCCCCCACTTTAATTATTTTTTTAAAATGCAGAAAAACAAGCTTTATCAAATAATGTAAAAAAAAACTAGCTTCCTATTTAAAAAAAAATATTGATGACGTCATAGCTTTGACAAATTTGACGTCTTATTTTTTTGACTTTTTCTTATTTTCTTATTTTTTTGAAAAGACGCAGAATAAAATAAACTGTTTTAAGTGTTTATATCTATATATATATATATATATATATATATATATATATATTTCATATATATATACATATATATATATATATATATATATATATATATATATATATATATATATATATATATATATATATATATATATATATATATATATGTATATGTATATAAACAAGGTAAATTCTTCGACTGTTTTGTATATACTAAATGATTATTTTTGCGGGATTGCAGTCAGGTATAATAATAAATTAGACTCTTTTTTCTTGAATTCGAGCTGTCGAGAATGTTTAATTTTCTCTTCTTCAGGAATACTATGAATATAAAACGACATTCATTAAACAATAAAAGTTAGAATATGGTACTTACAAAAACTGAGACTAAAAAAGACAACTATGAAAATACATTATTTTGAATAAGGATAAAACAATTTTGAACATAGAATGACAGTTGAAAAATTTTGGTGACAAAACTTGACATTATCAAATTATCCGATCACTAGATTAGACTGAGATTCACCTTAGGTTCTCTAACAACTGTCATTCTATGTTCAAAATTGTTTTATCCTAATTCAAAATAATGTATGAATTGGTAAAACCATACAACATTATAGATAATCAGATAAACTTAATAAAGATGGAAGAAAGCTTGAATATAAATATACTCAACCTTTCCGGAACTCATATCTTCACAAAATTTGAATGAATCTTTTATATAGTATGGATTCTCTTTGTCGTAAGCGATAGTAAGAATGTCAGTAACTAATTGTGCGACTCCCCTATTGGGACTATTAATACCGGAAATTATAGGTCTCAATTGAAGTGTGGGTTTATATATTTTAGGTAACCCATAGAATTTGAGAGCTACACCATTGTAGACTATGTATTTTTTGGCTTCTAGATTAGTTATCATTAGTTTCTTTTCTAAAACAGAAATAAGTTTGTTAGCTTTCTGCTGGATTGTTGAACTAGAATCTTTATGAATGGGCAAGTAATAAGCTTGATCTTTTAGGAGGTCTTCAACTAGTCTCATATTTTGTTTTAGAGATAACGGTGGTTACATTCATTTTGTCTGATTGGATAACTTTGATGTCTTGATTGTTTTTAAGAAATTTCTTGCTTTTCAGAAAGACTGCATGTAATGGGTCGTTTTTTTGGGGATTGTTGTGTATGAAATTGGTCAGGATGTTTGTTGTTTGTGTGAGTGCTAGATTTTTTTCTGTCGTGTCCAAGTTTATGACAATATTATCAATATCAGATAGAAATCTCGGGATATTGATCTCATTTGATGTGGGCTGTATACTGAACTTGGGGCCTAAAGATAAAACTTTGCTGATATCAGCTGGAATAATAGTGTCAGTGTAATTTTTGATCCAATGTGGTAGAGTCTTGATGTCCAAAATTTGTGTGCGTTTTAGTTTATTGAACTTGTTGATGTTACTTTTCTTAATTTTACTAAAATATTTTTTGTAGTTGATTGACATTTTTTTGTAGAATCCTATAATGATGTAATACGTTAAAATTTGTGTTAATTCAGCTTTGAGTTTTGACATTGTTGTTTCCAAACTGTTTATACTATCGTGTGTGATTTTTATTTCTAAGTTAAGGATCTGCGTTCTTAGCCTATTGTTAAATTCCAATGTTTTATGCAATGTACGGCCCTCGGCTGATGTAGTGAGGTTGGTTAAGTTCATTATTCCATTTGTAGTGTGTGCGGGGAAGATGGACTCCTTCCGGCATCTTAATAGAAAGTTGCGTCTGTTTATTTGTTTGACTAGTTTGATGATTGATGATTTAGTAATTTGCTGCCATTTTAAGTTTTCTCATAGTTGAGTAACCATAATTGTTACGAATGTCTTGATAAAAACCCATATCACAATAAACAAGGTAGATTCTTCGACTGTTTTGTATATACTAAATGATTATTTTTGCGGGATTGCAGTCAGGTATAATAATAAATTAGACTCTTTTTTCTTGAATTCGAGAATGTTTAATTTTCTCTTCTTCAGGAATACTACGAATATAAAACGACATTCATTAAACAATAAAAGTTGGAATATGGTACTTACAAAAACTGAGACTAAAAAAGACAACTATGAAAATACATTATTTTGAATTAGGATAAAACAGTTTTGAACATAGAATGACAGTTGACAAAATTTTGGTGACAAAAGTTGACATTATCAATTATCCGATCACTAGATTAGACTGAGATTCACCTTAGGTTCTCTAACAACTGTCATTCTATGTTCAAAATTGTTTTATCCTAATTCAAAATAATGTATGAATTGGTAAAACCATACAACATTATAGATAATCAGATAAACTTAATAAAGATGGAACAAAGCTTGAATATAAATATACTCAACCTTTCCGGAACTCTATAATACGAATGAGTCTTTTTAGGACTACCAAAAACATTACCGTCTTTATTAAGTTTATCTGATTATCTATAATGTTGTATGGTTTTACCAATTCATACATTATTTTGAATTTTTAAAATTATTTGAATCCGGAAAGGTTGAGTATATTTATATATTCAAGCTTTGTTCCGTCTTTATTAAGTTTATTTTGTTATGTATTTTCATAGTTGTATTTTTTAGTCTCAGTTTTTGTAAGTACCATATTCCAACTTTTATTGTTTAATGAATGTCGTTTTATATTCATAGTATTCCTCAAGAAGAGAAAATTAAACATGCTCGATATGCTTGATATATATCATTAACTATCTACATCAATGATAGTGAGAAAGTTGAACGTCAGATACTGAGAAAAATATTTGGACCCAAGGTACAAGATGGTATCTGGATGCGTAAAAGCTCACAAGAGTTGTATTCCCAGACAGAACGATTCTCATCAGTTGCACGGAGAAGACGTCTGAAATTCTACGGTCATATAGTACGAATGGAAGACTCTCGATTGACCAAGAAAATCTTCCACATCATCAATGGAACCCGACAGTCCAAAGTACGCTGACTGCTAGACACCAAACGTGACCTCTCAGTAATCAATATAGACCCATTGACAACTACGCGAACTAAATACAGGCAGGAAATAAATTCACTTAACTTCACATTAAAGAAACCAACAGCTAAGAGTTTGAAACTAAAAAACGCATGGACGCAAGAAAGAAGACAGGCCCAGAGCGAAAGGATGAGGAAGTTTTGGGAAGATAAAAAGAACAATACCAGTGCTAAGTAATGGTTCTACGCTCTCCTTAGAGGGCTAAACGAATAAATAATATATATATATATATATATATATATATATATATATATATATATATATATATGAAAATCCAGACACGTCTGTGTGGGAACCACCGGTACTCTGGTCAGCGTCTGTTGGCTCTGTGAGCTCGGCTGTGATTGAACCTTCTGGAACTCAAAACTCCAGTCAAAATTTTGTGAGATCCGTTTGGATTTTACCTCCAAAACCTCAACACAAACCAGTTATCATGTCAGAACAACTGGAAATAATCCACTACCCTGGGCGCCAGTCCAAAAGGCTGGATAATAGACCTGATCATCGGATTACAGGAGATCAGGCATGTCATGAAGAGAAGAATCGGAGCCTCTCAAAAACACTCAAGGCTAAGAGGATATTTTACATGGGATTACTCAACACGAACACACTACTTAAAGTAGGTACATTGGGCTATTGCGGGTGTTTTAAGCGTGAGGGAAGTGAAAGGCTGCGGGTGGTTTGTCTATTTTGTTCAGGCAGTTATTGTCGTCGGGAAAACCTTCGTTGCAAGTAAGTCGTTATCGCAGCAAGCGTGTTAAAAACTTTACGCACGTGGTGATAAGTTGTGTTTGCGTGGTTGCGGCGCGACAGGGTAAGCGCCCAGGCAACGTTTCAAAGCGCATCTGGTGAGGGATAGCGGAATTTGTAGCTAAGACCGGCTTCAACAGCGTAAGGTGTCTTCGCGGGAATGGACGAATGCGAGAGCAGACCGAGAGCGGGCAGTGAGTCGATGAACCCGTTTGAAAGATGTGCTAAACTAAACCGATCACCGATCCAGACGGCTAAGAGGTCGAAAAAAGAGGAGATGTCTGATAAAGGAAGAGGGGAGTGCAGTGCAGGTCAGAGTGCTCATTTTGAGAGAATATTGCAGGAGTTAATAGAAATTAAAAAGGAGTTCACGACGGTAGACAGGAAGTTGGAGGAAATGAGACGGGAAAACAGAAGATTGGAGGAAAAATTGGAAAGAGTGGTGAAGAGACAAAAGGAGGAGGAAGAAGTAGAAAAGGACTGGAGAAAGGAATTGTTAGCAGAGTTGAGGTCAATAAGAGATGAGAATATGGAAATAAAGAATAAGTTATCGAAACTGCAGGAGGAAGCGGAGGCAGTCAAGGAGGAGAAGAGAAGAACCGAGAGTAAGTGGGAGGAGGAACGTCAGGCAATGAGAGAGGAGCTGGCTAAACTAAAAGATACGGAAGAGAGGAGACTAAGGAGGGAATTAAGAAATAACATTGTTATTTATGGAATTGAAGGAGAAGATTGGCGGGAAAAGGCAAAGAACATATTTCGGGAAAAGCTAGGTTTAAACGAAGGTTTCGGGAGTGCATACAGGCTTGGCTCGAATAGGGATAATAGAGAAAGTAAAGGCCCGATTATGTTAAAATTAGAAAGTTGGGAGGTAAAAAAGGACATACTGAGAAACAAACGCAAGCTTAGAGGTACAAACGTATTCATTCAAGATGATTTCACCCCTAAGGAACAAGGAATCCAGAAAGAATTGTTAAGGAAGGCAAAGGTACTCAAGGAAAGGGGCCACCAGATTAAAGTAGGATACCAAAGAATAGTAGGATACCAACGGAGAGAGAGTGACTACGGAAGGGCAAAGGGGGGAATAATAACAGGGGTCAGAAGAGGCATCAAGGAATCGGAGAGAATTCTAGAAGAGGTGGAGGGTCTAGTTTTTAGGGAGGTAGAACTGGAGGGGGAGTGGTGGCAGATAGCAACCGTTTATAATAATAAGGGACTGGAAAAAAATAAAGAGGGCATAAAGAGGAATTTAGAAGATATGGTAACGACAAACTTGCTACTAGGAGGTGATTGGAACGTTAGGATAGGAGAAGAGCTGGTCAATACGGTGGATAAGACGGGTGATGTGATAAGAAGGAATTCTAAAGACAAAATTAAAAATGCAGAGGGAAATGTTTGGTTGGCGTGGGTGTTAGAGAACCAATGGGATATTTTGAATAGGTGTATTGAGGGCGACTGGGAGGGAGAATTTACGTTTGTGGGTGCAATGGGTACCTCAGTTATTGACCTAATAATTACAAATGATGCGGCGAGACGGCAAATAAAACTGATGGAAATCGGAATAAGAAGTGAGTCGGATCATATGCCGGTAGTTGTGTCTTTGAAGCAGCAAAGGAAGAAAGATGTTAAGGCAGAGAAATGGGTGGCCAGATGGGATAAGGAGGCGACAGAAGAATACAGAAGGAAATTAGAAGAGGTAGAGTGGAACGCCATAGAGGATATAGACATGATGGCAAAGAAAATGGAATCTGCACTTGTGAAAAAGAAAATCAAAGAAGCGTTTCCAGGCCGAGCATGGTACGACGGGGAAGTGCAGAACGCAAAGCAAAGGTTTCGAGAAGCTATGAGAGAATGGAGAAAGGGAGAAGGGCTCAAAGTGCACGTGCTGGAAGCGAAAACAGAATTGCAAAAAATGGAGAAGAAGAAAAAGGAGCTTTGGGAGGAGAAGGAGAAGCAGCGGGTACTAGAAATCAAGACGGAAGCTGAGCTGTGGAAATACGTGAGAGAGAATAGGAAAAGGAAGGAAAGATTACCCAAGAGCATTGCGATAGAAGAATGGCAAAACCACTTCATGAGGATGCTAGGAGGGGTGGAGATGCGGTCAGAAAGAGATGATAGTTCAGGAGATCGACAGAGAAAGCAGGAAGAGCTCGCCGAGGATATCACCTTGACAGAGGTGGAGGATGTTATTGATTCCCTAAAGCCAAGAAAAGCGGGAGGTTTGGATGGGCTCGGAAATGAAGCGTGGAAAGAAGCACCTGGAATCTGTAAGGAGAAGTTTACGGAGGAATTGAGAAGGATAGGGAGAGGAGAGAAAAGGATACCAGTCAGCTGGAAAGTGGGGATAATTCAACCGGTGTTTAAGAGTGGAACGAGGGACGCGCTTGAAAATTATAGAGGTATAACTTTGATGAACTCCTCATACAAAATATTTGCTAAAATCCTGGATTGTCGCTTGAGGAAGGAAATCAATGAAAGGAAGCTTTTGCCGGAAATACAAGCGGGGTTCAGAGAAGGAAGGAGCACGGTGGAACACCTGGTGACCTTGAGAGTCATCATAGACCAAGGAATAAGAAAGGGATGCCTGTTTGCTCTTTTCATTGATTTGAAATCCGCATATGACTCGGTGAACAGAAGGAGACTTGACGAGTGTTTGGGCAAGCTAGGTATCTCAGAGAGTGTAAGAAGGAACATCAGGAATTTGTACGAGGAAACGGTCTGTAAGGTAGTAGCGAATGAATGGGAATCGGACTATTTTGAGGTGAGGAAGGGCCTGAGACAAGGCTGCCCTTTGAGTCCCACGCTTTTCAATCTGTATGTGGCGGATATGGAAAAGGTTCTAGAAGCCGGGCAAGCTGGAGGAGTGGTGATTGGGAAAAAGAAGGTGTGGAGCTTGGCATATGCGGATGACATGGTGGTATTTGCAAAGTCGGCTAGTGAGATGAAGGACGTGATTGAAAGGCTCGGCAGGTATTCCGAAAAGAGGGATTTAAGGGTGAATGTTGGTAAAACAAAATGGATTCGGTTTAAAAGGGGTGGGCGATATAAGAAAGAAAGGTTTGAATAGCAGGGTACTGAAATAGAGGAAGTTAGTAAATTTAAGTATTTGGGGTATGTCTTTGGGACTGGATACAGTAATAAATAAACAGTATGTATGTAACAGTTTGTTACAAAAAAGGCATGGGTGGCGGCGGGTCGTATCTGGGAGGTTTGGAAAAGGAACTTTGATGGAAACTTTAGAGCAGCAGAGACCATATGGAAGGCATGTGTGCGAAGCGTGTTACTGTATGGATGCGAGGTCTGGGGAACGAAAGAGGAAGACAAGATCGAAAGGGTGCAGATAAAGTTTTATAAGAAAGTGTTGAAACTTGATAGGTCGACGCCTGGTCACATTGTGCTTCAGGAAGTGAGTGCTTGTAAGGTGGCGGTAATTGCTGCGGAAAGAGTGATAAAGTTCGAGTATAGGGTGGATGGGTTAGGAGATGAAAGGATAATAAAGGAAATCTTTCGAGTAGTGAATAAAGAGGGGTTAAGTGGTAGAAGAGAGAGCGGTTGGGGGTTGAATAAAAGGAAACTGTATGAGAGAGGCGGGTTATCATCCGAGGGGTTGGAAACGGAAAAAAGTGCGGGTGCTCAGTGGAAACGGATGCTAAAAGAGAGGTTACTAGAAGTGGACTTTCAAGAGCGCCAATCGAAAATAGAGGCTAGTAAATATCGCCAAGGCTACAGCCAGATACAAGTGCACGGCCGTGTTCCTGGTTATTTGAGGACAAGTAAAGGGTCGGACGACCAGTCACTGTTGGCGAGATTTAGGTGTGGCAATGAAGAGCGTGGAAGGAGACATTGGATGAAGGAGGAAAGTAGAAGGTGTTTGGTGTGTGGGTTGAGGGAAGATATGTGGAGTCATTGGTTGGAAGAATGCACGATGGCGGAGTGGAATGACCAGGAGAGAAGGCGAGGAAAGGATTGGAGGGAGTGTATGGACGAGAGCGGGAAGGGACTGTCGTTTTTACACAGAGTGAAAACATGGATAGAGCGGATGCGACGGGGTAGTTTTTTGAGTGTTGCGGTTTAGTTTTTTTTTTTTTTTTTTTTTTGTGAGCTTATGTCCGATGTACAGGTGTTGAAGTATAGGTTTATAGGGTGGTAAAATTTCTTTTTTCTTTTTAATGGGGTTTTAGTTTCACAACTTTTTTATTATTTTTTATTGTTTTATTTTGTATGTATATTTTGTATGGAAATAATTTTAATTATGCCAATAAAGGTTATTATTATTATTACATTGAAACAACTGACAAAAGTCGTGGATAAATTCAAAATCAAAATACTGGCAATATAGGAAACACGATTCTCAGATGAAAACCACTTTGACTCGGAAAATTATAGAATATACAAAGGGAAGCCAGCGATAACCATTTCAAAAAGAAACTTTAAACTCTTCGGAACAGGATTTGTAGTACACAAATCAGTACTGGATTATGTAATGGATTTTACCTCAAAATCAGAAAAAAAATCTCCACTTACGATTCGATCTGGGAACAACGCTTATGCACAGATCAACGCACATGCCCCCACGAATAACTACAACAAGAAAAACCCGCAGATGACAGAAGAATTCTGGGAAGATCTGGAAGAAACCACGAACAACATCCCACGAAGCAGGTAAAAGTGTTACTAGATTTTAATGCCGAAATAGGCAGGGAAGGAAAATTCAGAGACACAACAGGAAAACACACGGCCCACAAGAGGACAAATAAGAATGGAGAGAATTTAATAAACTTCTGCAGAAATTTCGACCTCAAAATCATGTCAAAGCAATTCCAGAAACCGCACAACAAACTACGGACTTGGAAATCTCCCAACAACGCCCTAGGAGAAATACAGATTGACCACATAGCGACATCCAAGAAAAACAGCAGAGAAATTATGAATGTTAGGACAAGGAAAGGATTTTTCGAATCCGATCATCATCTCCTACAAATCAAAATGAAATTTATACCCTACAGATAAATCAAGAGAACCAACAGAACTTTAAGAACATACCCAGAGTACCTACAATTAAACAAGAAAGAAATTACAGAAAAAATTAAGAAAATTGAGAGTAACAATTGGACAGAACAGTCAGGAAAAATGAAAGAATTGTTAAAATTGGGGCAACCATCGAGAAAAAGGAAACACAGATGGTGGAACATGACATGCGACAGAGCTATAGAAGACAGAACACAAGCCTGGAAAAAATTTAACACCCACAGAACACTCGAAAAATGGCAAGAATTTAACAAGATACAGAAGGCCTTCTCCAAAATAATTCGCAGAGAAAAAAGAGGTTATAAAAACAACATGTTGAAGGAGATAGAAAAGGACTTCAACAAAAACAACACACGAAATTTTTATAAAATATTCAGGGAAAATATGACAGGATATCAACCACCGACCTTATGCTTCAAAAGACAAAACGGATCATTGGAGACAAACCCTAAAAAGAACTGTGAAATATTAGCAAAATACTTTGAGACACTACTCAACTGTGAAAAACCAACACAGAACCTAACTCGGATTGCAAACCCCCTACACTCGAAGAATTTGTAAACATAATAAAATCACTGAAAAATTACAGAGCACCTGGAGAAGATGAACTGACTTCGGAAATCTGGAAGCTAGACCATGAAAACATTACACTTAAAATACACAGAATCATCGAAAACATCTGGGAAACAGGAAAAATACCAGAAGAATGGAAATTAGCCCCAATACACCCCCTCCACAAGAAAAGAGACAAAACTGACCCTAATAACTACCGAGGAATATCATTACTACCTGTGACATACAAAATTCTGTCCAAATCCCTGTTAAATCGGCTAGAACCTCAGATAGACCCACAGATATGAGAATACCAAGGAGAGTTCAGGAAGGGAATATCATGCAGTGAACAGATCTGGTGCTTGAAAACAATACTAACAACGAGAAAACCAGGAACACCACAGTAATATTCGTCGACTTCAAAAAGGCCTACGACTCCATAGATAGAAAAACACTCTTCAACACATTGGAAGAAATGAAGGTGGACATTAAGACAAGAATTCTAATCCAGGAAACACTAACAAATACCACATCAAAATTGAAGTTCATGGGAGAGGTATCAGAATCATTTGAAATCAAGACAGGAGTGAGACAGGGAGATGGCCTCTCGCCCATTCTATTTAATTCAGTTTTAGAGAAAAGTAGGGAAAGATAGTTCCTTCTAGGCCACTCCTCCTTATGGGGATTTACATGTACTCCCCCGCCTTATGGGAAATTACATGTAAAATTTAGCCTACCCCTCAGTATGAGAAATCCTATACAAAATAGTTCTGAACGTGGCCGAGCGAGTATGTGTAGATGGCGCCAGCGCTAGGGAGGGGGCCACCGGAGGGAAAGAGGGATTCAGGCCGGACAAGAGCGGACAATACCGAACACGAATAGACCAGTGGGGAAAATGGGTTGCGGGGTGGATATTAATTTGTGAAGCTGTCCATAAGAGTAAATGGGTGCGACAAGGAAAAAAAATGAAGAGAGATGTATTGATAAGAACCGCCGGGTCAACATAGTTTCGGTTTATCTTATCAGCTGAGCGCGAGTGTAGAAATAAACACTGTCAGTTTCTTGGAATTAATCTATGTGTTTATTCTATCAAGAGTTTGACCTAGTTTTTGGTGAACCCATGCAAAGAATCGTGGGACAGTTAATACCGTCGAGTTAGCATTCTCCTGTTTAACTTATATCTAAACGCGAGTGTAGAAATAATAAACGCCTCATAATCAGTTTCTTGTAATTGTTCTATGTTTATTCTAGAAACGTGGCCGTAGAAACACTGTCAGTTTCTTGTAATTGTTCTCTGTTTATTCTAGAAACGCGACCGTAGAAATAGACACTGGCAGTTTTTTGGAATTAGTGTGTTTATCCTATTAAGAGTTTGACCTAGTTTTTGGTCATTGAACCGTGCAAGGAATCGTGGGATTTGATTCTGATTGAACGTCTGGTTGATTCTGAGAAATTTGGATGAGTCATTGATCACGTGATACATGCGGAGTATTTTGATTGGTTTATTGAATATTCGTTTGGGTATAGGGCGGAAACATTTTATTTCACACTCATCATGATGACTCATTGAACACGTGCAAGGTCACTGAACTGTCGACTCAACATTTATTGTTTTAACTTATCTAGATCATATGACATATACAACACATTTTGATTGTCTTATTGAATATTCGTTGGGTATAAATAGGACGCAAACATTTTATTCCACACTCCTTATGATGAGTCATTGAACACGTGCAAGGTCACTGAACTGTCGACTAAGCATTTTCTTGTTCACCTTGTCTAGATCACGTGAGATATACAACGCATTTTGATTGGATTATCAAATATTCGTCAAAAGATTGTGACGTCATATCAACGTTGGAAAACCTACTACAAACATCTTCTCAGCACTTTGAAAGCATAGAATGTATGTATGAGATTTTGGCGCACAACAAATGGAAATTATTTAAAGATATAGAATCAACTCGACAGTGTAATGGTTAAGATCACCAACGATATAGTAGAACGGTTAGTACAAAGAAAAGCACGATTGGAGCAACACATTAGAAAAATACAGCGATTAAAATTAGAAATTAAAAGATATCAAGATGCTAAAAAGTGTTACCAACTTTTTCTAAACTGTGTATCAATGAATAAGTGTTGTGTTTGCCGTAGTCAGTATAAATTACATTTAATGGCACATATAAGACCCAGGGAACTACAGTCGATATGGGATACGCTTCCACCACATTTTCAAGAAGATGAAGATTTAGCCGCCTGTCTCCCATGTTACAAACATTACAATCTACCAACTGATGTGGATCATATTGATGGACCACCTCCACCTCGATATAAATGTTATAAATGTATTGATAAAAAAATATTTTGTTTTTTTTATTATAATTATTTTTTACTAATTATAATAAAAAAATAATTTGACAACGTATATCGTTTTTCTTATCCATTTTATTCCGTTTCAGGATAGAGGTGAAATAAAACCAAGTTATTTGTAAGAATAGAAATACATGTTTATCAACATTTATATGCAGAATATATAATTACATTTAAAATAAGTATATATTAAAGTACACTAGTACACTTAAAAAGTACACTTAAAGTACACTAGTCTCATTGATCCAACTATTCTGTGAATTATCGAAACCTAACCATTTCACATACACATTCGATCCTTTACGACGCAGCACTTTTTCAACCAAGTAGACATCGTGATGTTTAGCCTTTTGCAGCTCATACTCGTAGAATGCCCCTTGGATTGGTCTACCCTGAATATCCTCCAATAAATATGTAACAGGGCTAGAAATTTTAACTTTTAGAATTTTAAACAGTTCCGTTGACCAATTAGTAGTATATCCTTTAGCAAATACAGTCTTATGTTTGCTAATACGTACAAAATCACCCACTCGAAATCGACCTCTGTCGAGAATATTTATATGTGAATAAACTGTTTCGAGTAATTGCTTCTCATTATTTAAATTTACATCTTTGGGCTTCATACCAGTGGTAGAATGATTTGTTGCATTGTAATCTCTAGTTATCCCATCCAATATAGAGTACCAATCATATTTCCCATTTAGACTGAATGCTCGATATAATTTCTCTTTTAGAGTGCGAATAACCCGTTCAGCCTGTATGGCTGATATGATATGATATTGCTTTCATGATGGTATACGTTGAGTAATGATTAACCTGTTTCTTCTTCATTAACAAATTAAATTGTTGGTTATAAAACTCTTTACCCTGATCTGTTTGTAGATTGCGTGGCGTGCGATTACTCTCTTGGAAAATTTTCTTGAATGCATCTGTTAAACTTGATAGGGATTTATCCTTTAAAGGAGGAGTCCATAGAAATTTTGAGAAACAATCAATCACCACCAAAATAAATTTATAGCCTTTATTTTCATGAGCATAAGGGCCAAATTCAGCTAAATCTGCTTGCCATAAATCATCTATACCTTTTAATATAACTCTACGTCTGGTAAAAATTTTTCTTGCAGGTTTATGCAATTCATTGACCACATCCTGTTTAACGGACTTCGTTGAAAGAGGGCGACGTCGTCCCATGAGGAATGTCTTTTAAATTACCGCGTTTCTTTGGGGGATTAGGTGCAACTATTTCCGGTTTATCTAGATATTTCTTTAATAAACTAATCTCAGTTTTGAATATTTTTAACTGATTCTCAATATTCGTTTTATAGCTATCATGAGAATTATTAAATTGCTGTTTAATGAGACTAATAGAAGTATCAACAAAATCTTTAGTAGCAGCGTCTGACTTATCCTGAGGTTCACTTATGTTACAAATTCTTTTATTCTCAACATTAAAATCACCGGTACGAGTAAAAAGAAATCCTGGGCCAGGAGGGCCTGTGTTTGACCACTTTTACGATTTGAATGACGTCCGAACTTATCGAGGCTCATCATTAATGTGAGCTATGAATACACAATTCATTCTATTATATTTGCCTCCCGCAATTCCTCTTCAATAGCCACAATTTCATTCTGATGAGATGTATTTCCAGCCTTCTTAGAAGCATGTTAAAGACATAGGCGGTCTATTAACTCTTCAAGACTATCCCAATATCGATATTGCACTCTTGCTATATTATTAGGAATCTGTAAAGATGAATCAAATAGCCCTCTTCCAGATGATGAGGAATCTGATCCGGTTTCCTCAAAAAGTGGTTTAATTATGTTTCTATATTTATACGTCCTAGATCCTTGAGTCTGCGAATTTGGGTTATAATTTCTCCGCAGCGCATTGGTTCTCTCCAAAATATCTTTATAATTGCGCTTGTCATCATCATTATAACCAAGAGGTTTCTTCTTGAAAAGTAATTCATAGAGACCAGGAGTACCAATATTCCTTCTATTTTTAAATCTTTTCCGATAATCTCTACATCCGATTTTCCAATGACCCATTTTTCAGTATCCGGATTGAAATGAATACCCATTCGCATATCAAATTCATCATCTACATCTCTTATTAACATTTCCACATATTGCTTCGGTAAAGGATCCATAGTTTGAAGATCTTCCATAAACGTTTCAAATACATCTTCATCGTCTCGAGGTATATTATCATATGAAATTTCTTGATTGCGGGCTCGTTAGGGTTTCTGTAAGAAATTAGTTGCTTTTCGTTTGGTTCCAACTTCACCATCACTTTTTTGTTTCTTTTTGGATAGGGATAAATTAGAAATCTTAGAAGGGGAACCCCCTTGTTTATATCTTCTAAAAATATTCGGCTGCCGTTGTTGTGATGTGTCTATTAAATTCTTCAAAGGTTCGATTAGTGGTTTATAAGTTTTATCCAATAATTCATCTTCTTCGACTCTATTCAGTTTCATAGCTAGTAACTTTTTACGAATAGATCTTTGAACATCAACAAGCCTACGCTGAACATTTCTACTCATCATACCGTATTTTCTATAACAGCTTTTAAACAGCTTTCAATTAGCTTTAAACAGCTCTCAATCAGCTTTAAACAGCTTTCAATCAGCTTTAAACAGCTTTCAATCAGCTCTAAACAGCTTTCAATCAGCTTTAAACAGCTTGCAATCAGCTTTAAACAGCTTTCAATCAGCTCTCAATTATTTACAGAAATTTTCAATCAGCTTTAAACGTCCTCTCGCCCCAACAGTCTTGATGTATACTGACTATCTGGATCTATTTACCTATTATTATATACTGATCCAAATATTTACGATATCTCCCCTTATCAATGCTACAATCTTTATCCACAGTTATAAACCCATAGGACTCTATCCAGCATTCTGAACACATTTGTCACTGCTTATATGATCGTTGTAAACATGTTTGAGGTTTAAATCATCTTGTTTGAAGAGTATTATAAAATTTGCATTATCCCGTATTAGATGTTTGGGGATACGAGTATATGTTTGACACAGATAGAAAGAATCTATATTATTATGTCGCCCCATGCTAAAATATTCTCGTATCATATCCTGCTTATCGCAAGCTACATCATCGAATATGAAAATTGAATCGGGTTTTGCATCACTAGGTTTCATAATATCTACATTCTCTTTGAATGGGAAATATCCAACACCTTTGAGCGGTTTTAAAACTTTTTCAAGAAACTGATATTTCGACTGGTATAGTGATTTCGAATAAACATATACGTTTTTAAACTTTACACCGTTCTCATCAAACAGTAAATTCAACATTACGTTGGATTCACCGCAATTCGATGGACCACAAATTAAACATCTCAACGTATTCGGGAGCAAAATTCCATGACGTCTCTCTTTTATTAGTGACATACCTTCACCAACACATGAATCAAGATTCATGATTGGTAGAGATAGTTTCTGCTTATCGACCCGCATGATACTAAAATATACAGTGCTCAACAACTATATATAATCTCGATGTATCGTGTAAACATTCATTGCAATATGTACGCTGGAAGAGGCATCATCAATTCACTCATCAACAAGCTCCCGTTCGAGATACACATACCTGGAGGTTATCAGTATTATGGTCCGGGTACTAAGTTGGAAAAGCGTTTAGAAAGAGGTGACCCCGGCATTAATCGTCTAGACAGCGCATCTAAAGAACACGATATTGCATATTCACAAAGTAACATTCAGTCGGATCGACATAGAGCTGATAAAGTTCTTCAAAAAGCTGCTTGGAAAAGAGTAAAAGCAGAAGACGCAAAGTTCGGTGAAAAAGCAGCTGCATTATCTGTTGCTTCCATTATGAAAATTAAACGGAAACTCGGAATGGGTATTAATAATAAAACAAAAAAGAAAGTTGCACTAAATAGTGGAGTTGTATCAAAAGTGCGCAGAGAAATGAAAAAGTGCAAGAATCTAGATGGGAGAGAAGGTGGTAAAATTGCTCTAGCAGCTGCTAGAGTTGCGGTTAAGGAGGCAGGAGGTCGAAGAAAAATTCGTACTCCTCGTATAATCCCCATACCGAAACATGGTGGGATGCTACCGCTGATACCGCTATTTGCAGGGCTAAGTGTGCTTGGTTCGCTAGCAGGTGGCGCTGCAGGAATTGCAAAGGCAGTGAACGCTTCCAAAGATGCTAGAAATAAATTAGCTGAATCAGAGCGAAATAACAATACAATGGAAGCAATTACATTACGTGGACGTGGACTATATCTCAAACCATATCGAAAAGGTTTAGGGTTGTATTTAAAGCAGTCCCCAAAAAACTAAGTAAGCTACCTCGACGTCCGCTCATTGACTTAGATATTCAAAACTACGCTGCACGAGAACACATTAGGCATTTTCGTGGTGTGTTTATGCGTGACTCTTCCATCGAGAAAACCTTTATACAACGAATGTGCGGTGATAAATTTAGATTCTGCTAACGGATCGGGCACGCATTGGGTTGCGTATAAAAAACGAGGGAATTTAGTTACATACTTTGATAGCTTTGGCGACTTGTAACCGCCTGCAAAGCTGTTAAAATATTTTCGAGGTAGCGAGATAGTGTATAATCATGATAGATATCAGAAATTTAATAGCTACAACTGTGGACATTTATGCCTGCAATTTCTAACAGAATAAAACTGATAGCAACTATATAAATCCATCAGTCATGTCTCAGACCTTCACCCTGCAAAGTACTACTAATGTGCTCTCTGTGAACTATCACCCAACGATAGAATTAGACCCTGACACATTATATTGCTTAGGACTTATTGGATTTCACACATACAATACTATTCCGAATATTGAAGAAGATTGTAATAATCTATTTGAGTACGCAGATGGAAAGCAAATTAAAATACCAGCTGGCCCGTACGAGATAACAGATATTGAACTCTTCCTGCAAAATCAGCTGATTAGCGGAACCTACGTCGAGAAGATCGAACGAGATAAGGTGCTGTCAATTAAACCCAACAACAATACGCTAAAGTGTGAAATAAAGAGTAAATACGATATTGATTTCACTGCTAGACGCTCAATAGGGAGATTGTTGTACTTTTCTGCAAGAAAGTTAGCAGCTAATCAATTACACGAGTCAGATTTACCAGTTGAAATTATAAAAGTTAATAGTATTCGAGTTGAGTGTAACATTGTGCATGGTGTTTACTACAATAGCACGCTATCACATAATATATTTGAATTTTCACCTAATGTTGATTCTGGCTTTGCAATAAATATTGAACCACGAAATATTATTTAATACCAATAAACGCTCGAGCGATAGATAATATCACATTAACAATTCTCGATCAAGACGGTAGCCCTGTGAATTTTAGAGGTGAAAAAATACTAGTATGTTTAGAGCTGAAGAGTATTAAGTGATAGAGATGGGAATTAATTTTCACGGAAATCGTATAAAAGCAGCTGTTTCGATCAATTCTACCACTCGGCATCTAGATTCCAAAGAGTTAACACCTATATTAAAAAGTAAACTATTATCTCTAGGATAGAAGTTAAAGCGACAGTATGGATAAAATAAATATATTCTCCAAAGTTGACTATTAGGAAACTATTGCAAAGAGTGAATTTCACACATATCACCCTCTGGCTCAAAACTATCGAAACATTGATGAGATTCGTATAATGAACACCAAGATATTTACACTTGCCCGAGTGAAAGTTATATTTATGTGAGCGGAACCGTTAATTTTCTGAAACTCATTCCACCAGCAACTACGCACAACTTCCAGTTTGTGAGAAATGCATATGCGTTTTTGTTTGATGAAATTCGCTTTGAATTGAATAGAGTTGAAGTAGATAAGAATCGAGATGTAGGAATTACAAGCACGTTGAAAGGATTACTCTCCAACAACAAGCGAAATCAGCATATACTTGATCTTTGCGGCTGGGCTGAAAATGCTACAAATGTTACATACTTTGATAAGTATATGCTCTATGCTCTAATTCCATTGAAATATTTATTGGGTTTTGCAGAGGATTATGCAAAAATATTAATTAATGTGAAGCAGGAATTAATTCTACTACGAGCTAGAACTGACGTGAACTGTTACAAAGGAGATGCAAATATAACTCTCAATATTGATAGAATTTACTGGAGAATTCCCCATCTCCAACTCAACGACGAAACTCGATTGAATGTATTGGACAAACTCAAAGAAGATAAACCGATATTAATACCATTCCGTAAGTGGGAGTTGCATGAACTACCTGCTTAAAAAAATACCGATAGAGATATCTGGTCTGTGAAAACATCTACAGCTTTGGAAAAGCCTCGATATGTTATAATTGCACTGCAAGAGGGGCGAAGGGATACCCATGCAAAAAACGCATCCAAATTTGATAATGCAACACTGCGAAATATGAAAATTTGTCTAAACTCGAATTCATATCCGTTTGATAATTTAAATCTTGATATGAATAATGGTGATTTTCACTTTCCAAAACAGTTACTATGGTGATGGTGTAAGCGAACCAATATTGTATATGACTCAATTCAGAGATCATGTTCTTTTTGTATTTGATGTATCTAAACAAAATGAGAGTATTAAATCGTCAACCGTTGATTTAAAAATTGAATTTGAAGCTATGCAAGCATTCAAGCCAAACACTCAAGCCTATTGCCTTATTTTGTGTGATGCCCTCGTTGAATACACTCCATTGTCAGGAATAGTTCGCAAATTAATTTAAAACTCATGATGAAGAAAAGTGTATCATTTTTAACAAACTCTGGTGGGGTAGATATTGTTGAAATTTTTATTATTGAGCCTCAGTGTGAATCTTGAAACGGTATCGAGTGGTTGAGGGAAGCTGCAGACCGTGCACGTTTTCGTAGAAGAATCAATCATTTGGAAAAATTACTGGGGCCAATACTGAGAAAGAAACATATGGCTAGACGATTTATCATCGATGTTCAAGGATTAAGGAAGGATTGAATGGAAGATTTACACCAAAAGAACTTTCAGTCAAATCATTCCATGTGGATAATGTAGACACCTACCTATTCAAACCATCAACACCTTTCCAATCTCTTAACGCAGCAGATAAGAAACAAGCTCGTTGGTTGGAAAATTACTATCACGGACTTAAATACAGCGCTGGGAATTTATCACCAAATCTGTTTAAAAATATTTTAAGGTTTCACATTCAGCATTCAGATAGTTTTAATATTATTGTAAAGGACATTTGAAAAAACTGTTATTAGATTCTATTTTCAATTCTTACTTACATTGTAATGAATATATGGTTATAAATTTAGAAGATGATGAAGATGAATTTTACGATTGTCCAAATTTAATTAAAATGAATCGTGGGTGTTTAAATCATATTAACCAATACTGTATGTGTAGTGTAAGAAATGTTGAATGTGTATATAAGTATTTAAATGTATTGAAGTAAATCTTTTAATAAAACCATACATTTTATGTAGTTTTCATTATTTTACAACCTTTCATTCTCTATCGAATGTTTTGTATTCCTAAATATTTATTTTAAGATATCTTAAAACTATACAGGCATATACTCACGCGTGTTATATAAACATTTCATGTGTTTAGGATATTCACGCTTGGATTGAAAAACAAGTGGTTAGCATAATAAAAAAGAGATATATGTTATATAGACATTTATTATAAATATAAGCTTTAATAACAATAAAAAATATATAATTTACAATTAAAAGTTATATAAACAATATTTACAAAAACAAATATATAAATTTATTTCAATTTTGGAATATTGGAATTACCCCAAGCTAGAGTATGTATGCCGTCAGAACAAATGTATCGTTTATCGTCTTTGCTACTAAGTGCAATTTTATTTTGTTCGATGGTATATATGACATGCTTATAGCTTCTAAATGTTTGTTGCTTGCGATATATTCTTTCCCCGGTTAACATACATTGTCTATAATCCTCACCACTAATATCCTTATCCACTACACTTTTTTTTACACCTTAAGCTTTCTTATTCTAATTCACTTTATCCCTGTCTGTACAATGGGCATACATTTTCGCTCTTACCCCAACAAATTCGAACGTAATCTCACACCTCAACTCATCCTTCTTTAAGCCTAACACACTTTTATTTCGTAACGGCATTTTGAAAACGTTATCAGATCCGAAATTGCTGGTATCAAATTTTTTGATATTCTCTTTGATATCTATATAAATATCGTCCGTTTCAATCAATAAAATAAAACTGTCGGTGTCACAGTAGCACAGAGTAACTTTTTCACCGTACTTTGGTTTCAGAAAATCATAAAAAAACTCGTACATTAACAATTTCAACAAATCCAAAACGGCAAACCCCACATAGATCGGTTTGTTATAAATAACTTTTAATTTTTCAAGTTGTATAGCAATTAAATTTTCTGTGAATGTTGAAACACTTCTCATGTTTGGTTTAGCGAGAAGTGTTTCCGCGCCAGGTTTACGGCCAATATCGTTCCAATGATTGATAAGTTTTACATCCACTCGTTTATTCACAGTCTCCATTGTTTTGCCAAATACACTATTATTCATTAATTTAAAAAAGTCTTTTTCGAAATCGTTTTTAGCTGCCTGTCGTAAAGTAGTGTTTAGATCAATATATTGTTTTAGCCAATCAGATTGTTTGAATTCTATAATTCTGTGAATTTTTGTGATTTTAAGTCCGTGATTTATTGCCTGCTTTAAGTTTCTCTAGTGAACAATATACTATTCTTTGTTTTTCAAATTTGGAATAAGTTTTTTGTTATTAAATTTTGAACCTGGTGGAATCATGCTTTCAACGAGGAATGGTAAATCGTCATGTGGGGTCTGTAGCGATTCAGGATACTCGATATCTGCTTCAGTGAAATAGCCAATAGGTGAATCGTCATTCATTTTCGTCACGTCAAAGTCTAAAATTTCAGTCTCCGTCAACCATTTAAAACCGCCGTAAGGCATTAGTTGAGAAAGTGCCCAGCCATACAAATTATTCGCATCCAAGTACGCTAAATATGTACTGGGCTGGTTCGAATTATACTCGGATAAGTATTTGTTATTCGCTTTAGCATATCTCAGTGAGGCTTGACAAATACCTCCTCTAATACCTTTGGAAATGAAATGGTTCATGTCTAAGTCCGTGAAAAGTTCTAAATTCATGTCAGTTATTTTCAGCATTGCATCCCAGCTTAGTCCAGGTGCCGTATAATAATGGGCTGGATCAAGCTGATATGTCGTCATACATACACTTCGGAATTGTTAAAAAATGTCCGTCAGTAATAATAAATCAGTCTTTAAATACAGGTCAGAGTAATCTTTTAAATTTCGACAATTGAAGGTATTCCAAACAGTCTGGGCAAAATTATATTCTTTGTCGGTGATGATATAGTTATTTAAAGAATCGTTAAGGCAGTCCTTGGGCGGTAAAGATGTCTCAGTCAACCTATCGAATGAGTTCATTTGTTTGTATGGGAAAACACCTTTCTGCCTTAATAATACAAAATGTTCATTGTTGGGGAAAAATTTTCTGACCTCTATGTATTGGTCATCTGTTAAATTTTTCGCGAGTTTCTCCAACGCCATAAATCTTAATGAATCGATAAATCTTAATTTCAAATAAATTTTATTTTCCACCCCTTTTTATCTACATATTCACCGACAGGTAGATTTTTGGTGATGGATATATATTTTTCCTTATTTTGGGGGATGATATCAATTTTTTCCTCGTCAGATCCAAATTCTTTAATAAATAAATGAACATCATAATTCGACATGTTATGGAAAAATACCGGGAACATTTTAGGTATTTTATAATTCAAATTACAATTTGAGTGGGCGAATCCCCGAAATTTACCCGTTAAATGATCGTGATCGGCGACTTTGTCTGTTGCTTGTAATAATTTATTACATATGTGACAAGAAGTGACCGTATCGTATGAATTTTGCTCATCTGCAGTTAATTTAATCATCGGAAGTACAACGCTTAATTGTTCCCTGTATAATTCCTTAACATCTGCATAGAGGTTCTGACAAAACAATTTCGGGCAATCTTCCCCGGTATAAGTGAAAAATTTACTCAATGAATCATCGAATGAACATTTTATATTATAGGCGAATCTGTATGGTACGTGGATAAGTGTCTGATTAGTATAGCTATTGTCAGGGTTTGGCGAGCATGTATCTAATAGGTCTTAAAATTGATTCAAAATCTGCGTATACAACAAAGGGTATACGCATTTTTCTATCGAAATTTTGAAATTTTAATATATTCCCCGGCATCATATTACCCCTCTTATCTTTTACAATGTCTTCCGTCGGCATAATAGTTTAAATTTTGCTGCAGTCATTCAATTTATGTTGATTAAACGCGAATTCATTTGAAAAAAAGGTAAGACAATAATCACATAAATATTTCTTCTCGCGATGTGATGAAATTTGACTTCTTACAAGTCTAGACATATCTTTTATCCATACATAATAACCTTTAACCACTTCTTCTAAATATAATAAATTTACATGTCTTTCCCTAGTCTCGTTAGTATGGTAAATTGGTCCTACTACGTCATGTTGTTTAGATTTAAAATTAAACTCTAGACGATAAACGTTAATACTAATATTATTCATCTGTTCAAATTTAGGAATGTCTTTAATTCTAAGCGGAAACTCTAGTCTGTCATATTTTAAAATTGAAGAAAAGTGGGGATATGATGCCGGGCGATATGAATGTTCATTCGCGGGGTGTAACGCGGATACAATGCTCCATAAAAAGCAAAACTCGTCTTCATTTTGAATATTGACACAAGCTTTCCGATCCCTAATCTCTTTTGGCAGTTCAATAAATGACGACCCACGTATTGATTTATATTTATTGATATTAATTTCTAAATGGGAAATCTCCCTTAGTGACCAACCCGAATCTTTCTCCTGAAACTCGCTACATTTGGTTTTAATTTTGGCGCACATACTGTCATAAATTTCGATAAAGTTACTCATGCTACATGACATTTCGCGATATTTTGTGTTAAATGATTTTAATTCACCAACCGGATTTTTTTCATTTATATAAATACCAAATAGTTCTATATAAAAACTTGATACCTGAATTATGTGATTTGATAACGTTTTCAATTATGCTACCAACAGTGTCCCTCAATTTACTAATAAGACTGTCTTTATAAATACCTGAACCATTAATTCTATAAGTTGCAACCCTTTTCTTGTAACTGGAGCAGACTTCGGTTACATCTTGTTGAAACGGCTTAATTGCTACCTGGAGGTGTTTCTGTGGTCGTAGATGGCCTGCGCACTTGATTTTTGAGGGGAGTTGCTGGTTACAAATTTTACAGAAATTTTTTGGTGGCGGTGGTTCCAACTTTATCTTCTTGGAGGTTGAGGGTGATTCGCTGGTATCTAGGGGTCTCTTCGAGGTGGAGAGTGTATCGATGTTGTAATGTTGCTGCTTGTAGCGTTTGTAGCTATCTTCTCTTGCGAAAGTTGAAGGGCAGCGGTGCATTTGTAGCCTATTTTTTTATTTCCACTACATGTTTTCAAATGACGCTGGAGATGGTCTTTTCTTGAGAAAACTTTTACACATTGATTGCAGGAGAACATTTTGCAAGCTGTCTAGATGTCGACTTATCGTGACTGAGTCTAGGTTTGATTTAATCTACAGCTCTCCGGTCTTATATACGCGCCGGATGTGGTGAAAACAATTTGAAACAAAAAAATACTGACTCGGCGGTTCAACTATTTCTTTTCAATTTCAAAAACTAATTCAGACATTCCATTCTCACGCGCACAAAGTTCAAATACTAAATCGATTACACGGCGTTTCTTATTGCGATAGTTTATTTATTGCAGCGGTTACAATTTTAACTGTATACGATTGTTTATTTATCAAGCGCTCGGTCCTAAGCGTGCGGTTACATAAACATTCACTGTTGTAGTTGTTGTTAAAATAATCGTATGTTATTCCCTTGACACACATTTAAAATCTTCAAGTTCAAATACTAAACTGATTATGTAAACTTAAAAGAAAGAATACCACCATTTCTCGCTCATAATTAAACCCTAATAACAGAAATACTTTTTTATTTATATTAAATTTTTTAGAATCACCCAGGCAAGTTGAAACAAGAAAATGCTGACTCGACGGTTTAAACTTTCTCACGATTCACTTGCATGGGTTAAAAACTACGTCAAACTCTTAATAGGATAAACACATTAATTCAAAGAAACAGTGTTTATTTCTACGGTCACGTTCAGGAAAATGCTGACTCGACGGTTTTAACTTTCTCACGATTCACTTGCATGGGTTAAAAACTAGGTCAAACTCTTGATAGGATAAACACATAGATTAATTCCAAGAAACTGACATTGTTTATTTCTACACTCGCGCTCAGCTGATAAGATAAACCGAAACTATGTTGACCCGGCGTTTCTTATCAATACATCTCTCTTCATGTTTTTTCCTTGTCGCACCCATTTACTCTTATGGACAGCTTCACAAATTAATATCCACCGCGCAACCCATTTTCCCCTCTGGTCTATTCGTGTTCGGTATTGTCCGCTCTTGTCCGGCCTGAATCCCTCTTTCCTTCCGGTGGCCCCCTCCCTAGCGCTGGCGCCATCTACACATACTCGCTCGGCCACGTTCAGAACTATTTTGAATAGGATTTCTCATACTGAGGGGTAGGCTAAATTTTACATGTAATTTCCCGTAAGGCAGGAGAGCTTAGATTTTGCATGTAATCTCCCATAAGGCGGGGGAGTACATGTAAATCCCCATAAGGAAGAGTGGCCTAGAAGGAACTATCTTTCCCTACTGAGAAAATAATCAGGACATGGGAAAAAGGAGTCAGTGGGGTAAAGATGGAAAGACACAAGGATAGATAGAATCGTAAACATAAAATGTTTGGCATTCGCTGATGATATAGCCATCATAATAAATAGTAGAAAAGAAGCCAAAGTAGCTCTAGAGACACTCCACGAAATTTCATCCAAAGCAGGGCTACAAATCTCCTACGAAAAAACGCAGTACATGGACACAAAATCTACAGACAAACACCCACGCATAACTAAGTATGGAAAGACAACACAAGTAGACAGTTTCAAATACCTGGGAGAGATTATACAGAAAACAGGACCGAACACAAAATCCAATGAAGAAAGGGTCACAAAACTACAACAAGCATACAGACTTACTTGGAACCACTACAATAATTAAAGCTAAATTAAGACACTACAATACAGTAGTTATACCAGAGGCCTTGTATGCCTCAGAAACAACGGTAATCAAGGGACGAACAAAAATCAAGGATATAGAAAAACAAGAGAGGAGAATACTAAGAAAGATCTATGGGCCGGTTCAGAAAGAGGGGATCTGGATAAAGAGACCAACAAAAGAACTGTACGAACAGACAGAGACGGTTACAAACAACATTAGGAAAAGAGGGGCAAAATTCTATGGACACATATATAGGATGAATGAAAACAGACTGACCAAGAAAATTTTTAAAATAGTGATGACTAATACAGTAAAAACCAACTGGGTAAAGGAAACTTTCGAAGACCTCAAGATACTCAACATCTCCACAGAAGACATGACTGACAGGAAAAAATACAGAGAAAAAATCAGAAAACAGAAGTTTGAACAAACTCCCAAAGAGAAGAAAACAGGAAACAAGTGGACAGAAGAGATGAAAAAGAAACAAAGTGAATATATGAAAGGTTTCTGGGCAGAAAGAAGAAGGCAGGAAAAATTACATGTTAGTTGATTGTGTTTTAGAGCTCTCCTTAAAGGGGAATTATCTATATATATATATATATATATATATATATATATATATATATATATATATATATATATATATATATATAAATATATATATATATATATATAGAGAGAGAGAAATCTATATATATATATATATATAGATATTCTAAATTTGGTTCTGAAAAGAACCAGATTCTCGACGCTTCGGCGAACTAACACGGGTTACGTACGGGTCAACCGTTAGACGCATACTGACAGTTAACCCGTTATGATTTTAGAAGAAGAGGAATCGTAGAAGAACCCGTAATGATTTTAGGAAAAAATTTTAATGGAAAATAATTAAAAATTACTGACTTTTTCAAAAAATAATATATTAATTTAAATTATTTTTAAGTAATTACAACATAACGTAATACTAATAATGCAAACATATTTTTTTTTGTTTATAAAAATATACCTATGTATTTACTTTGAATAAATAGTGTATAGTGTATCTAACTCATTTTGTAGTTAAATGTTTCTAGCTCCAATTTTCTATAACTCGATTTTTTTTCATGATCTATGGAAATTTGACTTAGTCAAGTTCGACTGTATATATATATATATATACAGTCGAACTTCACTAAGTCAAATTAATGTTAGGTTAGGCTAAGTCTAAGTTAATTTATATATATATATATATATATATATATATATATATATATATTTACATATATATATATATACAGTCGAACTCCACTAAGTCAAATTTCCATAGTTCATGAAAAAAATTCGAGTTATAGAAAATTGGAGCTACAAACATTTAACTACAAAATGAGTTAAATACACTATACACAATTTATTCAAAGTAAATACATATGTATATTTTTATAAACAAAAAGAAATATGTTTGCATTATTAGTATTACGTTATGTTATAATTACCTAATAATAATTTTAATTAATATATTATTTTTTGAAAAAGTCAGTAATTTTTATCAGTAATTAACATGTAATTTGTTCTGCCTTCTTCTTTCTGCCCAGAAACCTTTCATACATTCACCGTGTTTCTTTTTCATATCTTCTGTCCACTTGTTTCCTGTTTTCTTCTCTTTGGGAGTTTGTTCAAACTTCTGTTTTCTGATTTTTTCTCTGTATTTTTTCCTGTCAGTCATGTCTTCTGTGGAGATGTTGAGTATCTTGAGGTCTTCCAAGGTTTCCTTTACCCAGTTGTTTTTCACTATATTAGTTATCACTATTTTAAAAATTTTCTTGGTCAGTCTGTTTTCATTCATCCTATATATGTGTCCATAGAATTTTGCCCTTCTTTTCCTGATGTTGTTTATAACCGTCTCTGTCTGTTCGTATAGTTCTTTTGTTGGTCTCTTTATCCAGATCCCCTCTTTCTGAACCGGCCCATAGATCTTTCTTAGTATTTCCCTCTCATGCTTTTCTATATCCTTGATTAGTATGAGGCATACTAGGCCTCTGGTATAACTACTGTATTGTAGTGTCTTAATTTAGCATTGATAGAGCTACTCCTTTTGTTGTAGTGGTTCTATGTAAGTCTGTATGCTTGTTGTAGTTTTTTGACGCTTTCTTCATTGGATTTTGTGTTCGGTCCTGTTTTCTGTATAATCTCTCCCAGGTATTTGAAACTGTCTACTTGTGTTGTCTTTCCATACTTAGTTATAAGTGGGTGTTTGTCTGTGGATTTTGTGTCCATGTACTGCGTTTTTTCGTAGGAGATTTGTAGCCCTGCTTTGGATGAAATTTCGTGGAGTGTCTCTAGAGCTACTTTGGCTTTTTTTCTACTATTTGTTATGATGGCTATATCATCAGCGAATGCCAAACATTTTATGTTTACGATTCTATCCTTGTGTCTTCCCATCCTTTACCCCACTGACTCCTTTCTCCCACGTCCTGATTATTTTCTCTAAAACTGAATTAAATAGAATGGGTGAGAGGCCATCTCCCTGTCTCACTCCTGTCTTGATTTCAAATGGTTCTGATACCTCTCCCATGAACTTCAATTTTGATGTTGTATTTGTTAGTGTTTCCTGGATTAGATTTCTTGTCTTGTTGTCCACCTTCATTTCTTCCAATGTGTTGAAGAGTGTTTTTCTATCTATGGAGTCGTAGGCCTTTTTGAAGTCGACGTATATTACTGTGGTGTTTCTCGTTGTTAGTATTGTTTTTAAGCACCAGATCTGTTCACTGCATGATCTTCCCTTCCTGAACCCTCCTTGGTATTCTCCTATCTGTGGGTCTATCTGAGGTTCTAGCCGATTTACCAGGGATTTGGACAGAATTTTGTATGTCACAGGTAATAATGATATTCCTCGGTAGTTATTAGGGTCCGTTTTGTCTCCTTTCTTGTGGAGGGGGTGTATTAGGGCTAACTTCCATTCTTCTGGTATTTTTTCTGTTTCCCAGATGTTTTCGATGATCCTGTGTATTTTAGGTGTAATGTTTTCATGGTCTAGCTTCCAGATTTCCGAAATCAGTCCATCTTCTCCAGGTGCTCTGTAATTTTTCAGTGATTTTATTATGTTTACAATTTCTTCGAGTGTAGAGGGTTTGCAATCCGGGTTAGGTTCTGGCTTTTCGAACTGTAGTTTCTGTGTTGGTTTTTCACAGTTGAGTAGTGAGTCAAAGTATTTTGCTAATATTTCACAGTTCTTTTTAGGGTTTGTCTCCAATGATCCGTCTTGTCTTTTGAAGCATAAGGTCGGTGGTTGATATCCAGTCATATTTTCCCTGAATATTTTATAAAAATATCGTGTGTTGTTTTTGTCGAAGTCCTTTTCTGTCTCATTCAACATATTGTTTTCTTAACCCCTTTTTTTCTCTGCGCATTATTTTGGAGGAGGCCTTCTGTATCTTGTTAAATTCTTCCCATTTTTCGAGTGTTCTGTGGCTGTTAATTTTTTTCCAGGCTTGTGTTCTGTCTTCTATAGCTCTGTCGCATGTCATGTTCCACCATCTGTGTTTCCTTTTTCTCGATGGTTGCCCCAATTTTAACAATTCTTTAATTTTTCCTGACTGTTCTGTCCAATTGTTACTCTCAATTTTCTTAATTTTTTCTGTACTTTCTTTCTTGTTTAATTGTAGGTACTCTGGGTCTGTTCTGAAAGTTCTGTTGGTTCTCTTGATTTGTCTGTAGGGTACAAATTTCACTTTGATTTGTAGGAGATGCTGATCGGATTCGAAAAATCCTTTCCTTGTCCTAACATTCATAATTTATCTGCTGTTTTTCTTGGATGTCGCTATGTGGTCAATCTGTATTTCTCCTAGGGCGTTGTTGGGAGAAGTCCGTAGTTTGTTGTGCGGTTTCTGGAATTGCGTTGACATGATTTTGAGGTCGAAATTTCTGCAGAAGTTTATTAAGTTCTCTCCATTCTTATTTCTCCTCTTGTGGGCCGTGTGTTTTCCTGTTGTGTCTCTAAATTTTCCTTCCCTGCCTAATTGGGCATTAAAATCTCCTAGTAACACTTTTACCTGCTTCGTGGGGATGTTGTTCGTGGTTTCTTCCAGATTTTCCAAGAATTCTTCTGTCATCTGCGGGTTTCTCTTGTTGTAGTTATTCGTGGGGGCATGTGCGTTGGTCAGTGGATAAGCTTTGTTCCCAGATTGAATCGTAAGTGGAGATTTTTTTTCCGAATTTGAGGTAAAATCCATTACAGAATCCTGTATCGATATCCAGTATATATATATATATATATATATATATATATATATATATATATATATATATATATATTAGACAATATATATATATATATATATATATATATATATATATATATATATATATATATATACAGTAATACTTGTCTAATGGCTCGCATACACCTAAACCGTCATCGGCCGAAGTTTGCTCGAGCGACGACGGCGATTGAATCAAACACTTGTAAAAGAATGATCACCATGAAATTGAATCTGAATTTCATTATTTCCAATTTAGAATTCGTCATGCCCGATTTGGAAAAGAAACCTAGAATTATTTCGATTAATTCTTTTGAATTTCAATATTGCCAATTTTATACTTATTATGTGCTTATCCAAAATTTGCTATTTTTCTTTCTCAATTTGGTAATTATTATTCCAAACTGAAATTTATTATTCTCAATTTGAAATTAATTATTCAATGATATTGAAAAATATTTTATTATAATATTAAAATTATAAAATATTTACTCCTGACTGAGTTGCTAATTGTTAGAAAGCGGTAACTTCCTAGGAAGGAGGTTTTTAGGATGTAGGGGCGTAAAGTTTATAAGTAATAAATCTTTATTTTTTTTAACACAAAACCTCCCTGCGAAGTTACCGCTTTCTAACAATTAGTGATTATTCAATATTTAATATTGATTATTCCCAATTTGAAGTTGATTATTTCCAATTTAATATGGATTATTCCCTATTGAAAATTGATTATTCACAATTTAATGTCACTTTCATAATGAATCACTTCTTGCATGTAATATAATAATAAAATTTGTTTAAGACGAGTTTAATTCTGCAGTTCTTAATATGTTATTGACATTTTATGTAAAAATAATATAATAAAGATTATACAATAAGCAGAAAAAATTTTTGATATCAAAATCAATCGTTGTAAAGTACTAAGCAGATTTTCCGAGGGTTATTATATCGTTGAGTCATTATATCATAATAACATTAGAAAGATAGGGGCGGAACACGCGAAAGTAGCTACAATACAAGTTTTAATGGGAACGAACATTAAATTAAAATCGTTTTCCCGTTCTGATTAAAATATAAAATCATAAATTCTACTCTCTCCTATTAAAAACAATAACCTCTGTTAAAATCCTATTGGATGTAGCACAAAAGTGGCTTGTATCGTAAAATACTTAGCCTTTTTAGCCTTTTAAGAAGCCTTTTTTAAAGCAGTCGAGGATTATAAAAAAGAATCGTAATAGAAATTGAGGAATATTAGCATAAAGAGGCCTACAGACGATCAACATGGTTGACCAACATGGTTGGTCAAATGCAGTGTTGAAGTGTTTGTTGAACGACTGTAGGCAGGTTGGATGCTTGAGGCTTGATCCAACCTGCCTACAGACGTTCAACAAACACTTCAACACTGAATTTGACCAACCATGTTGGTCAACCATGTTGATCGTCTGTAGGCCCCTTTAGAACCAAATAAAATTTTGCACTCAAAAGAGAAATGTGTCGGTGGTAAGAATTCAAAAGAACGATATAGATTATTTTTTTGTGCTTTTGCTGATGGAAAATTCGAAAAATTCAGAACCTTTGGTTATTGGCAAATCTTTCAAACTCATATGGTTTAATCAACTGATTATAAATGATTTACCTATTGAAGCAAATGCAAATAAAAAGAGTTGGATGGCTGGCAGTATATTGATAAGTTAGCTCAAGGATTTTAATTTAGGAATGGAAAGAAAATACTTAATTTTAATAAACCAAATGTATACCGTGTAAGACGGAAACCTGTTTGTTTGTGATTCTTGTGAGAAAAATAATATAACTTGGCGTCGTTTTATTTTATTAGTATTATTAGTTTTATTGTAAAATAGTGCTACACGTCTAAACCGAATGGAGACTCTTTGTGAATCCCCCATTTCAACTCTTCTCGCTCTTAGTGCTGTTTTAGGTTGGCAGCCATGCCACACCATCTGTAGTTGGTAACAATGAAAAAATGAAAATGAGGGGTAGAGAATGGTTTGAAAATACTCCCCACCTTGAAAGCTTACGGCTTCAAAAATACCATAAGGAAAATACGTGAATACATGATGAAAATTTAAAAAAAAAAAACAAAAAAAAAACATGATAAAGCAAATACATATGAAACAAGATTCTTATAGTTCATGCATCACTTTGGACAGGCCTTGGAGATTATTGCCCTACACTGCTGCACTTGACTTTTCCATTGCATTGTTTGTTAGAAGAGGACACACCATCGCAATGGCACGTTTTACAAGACCGCGCGCGGTTTGGATAGACACTACTCTTATATGTTCGTCGCTGCCGGGATGTAAATCTTTTATACGGCCCATTGGCCACTGGAATGGAGCGGTGTTGTCTTCCTTTAAAACCACAAGGGTTCCGATTTCTGGTTGCTTGATTGGGTGCTGGTCCCACTTGGTCCTCTGCTGCAATTGGTGGAGGTATTCCTTTGACCATATCTTCCAAAAGCCTTGTCTCATGGCCTCCAACAATTGGTATCGAGACAATCGATTAATGCTGAGATCGGTGATATTTGGCCCCGGTGGCGCTCGTAGCGCCTTTCCAATCAGAAAGTGGCCTGGGGTTAGCGGTACTAAGTCGGAAGGGTCATTGGATAAGGGAGTAAGAGGACGGGAATTGAGACATGACTCAATTGTTACTAACACCGTGTGCATTTTCTCAAAATTTAGTAATGTGTCTAAATCTGTTTAGTAATGTCAAACAATCTAGAGATTAAGCTCAGAATTGCACGTTTAGTGACTATTTGATTGTTTGATTTTACAAAAACTTTGATTGTGTCTGTGGGACAATTCCAATTAATGCATAATGTTTTTTCGCAGGATTGCAAATCTAAATTTATCTGATCTTTGTCACTATTATGTTGTGTTGGTAAGAGTAAATTATTGCTTGAGGCAAACTTTCGTAACTCAAAACCACCCTTTGCCAAGGTGTTAATTAGTTTATCGCGAATTTCGATGACCTTGTCAATAGAGTCCGCTCCTGTTAATACGTCATAGACATAAAAATCGTGTGTAATAATTTTGGAAATTTCTGGGTCATTTTCAGCTTCAAATGATGCAAGCTCGCGTAATGTTCTAATTGCTAAATATGGTGCAGATGCTAATCCGTACACAATTGTTTTTAATCTGTAGGTGTTAACTCGATCGTTTGGATTGTCGCGCCATAAAACTAATTGATAGTTTCTATGATCTGGATGAATAAGTATCTGTCGATACATTTTTGCTATGCCTCCCGTGATTACGTATGGATGCAATGGAAATCTTATTGAAATAGCAAATAGTTCCTGTTGCAATGCAGGACCCACATGTAGGTTGTCATTAAAACTTTTACCGTTGTCAGAACTCTCAGAGCCATTAAAAACAACGCGATATTTTGACGTGGTGCTGCTATTTTTTATGACACAGTGTTGGGGTAAATAAAAACACGATGTCTGTTCAATTGTAGCCTCCTCTGCAGAGGGAACTAATTCCATGTGTCCTAAACGCAAATATTCGTCAAGAAATTGTCGATAATTATTTTGAAAATGTAGGTCTCTTTTAAACCTTCTCTCTAATGATAATAAACGTTTGAATGCAATATGTCTGGAAGAACCTAATTGCGGGGGTTCCTGCTTAAATGGTAATTTCACGATAAATCGACCGTGAGAATCCCTTTCGGTGTTGAGTTTAAAATGGTTTTCACATACGTCAGAAACTTGGGACTGTCCCATTTTCTGAGAAGACGAATTAGGATCATCAATTTTCCAAAAACGTGTCATTTGTTGTTCTAACACTGCGAAATTAGACAAATGACAAATTGTTGGTGTTTGATTTTGAATTGAAATTACCGCAGCTACAATGTAACCGAGCTGTGTTTCCTGTAAAATAGTACCTGATGAGCCATTTGACTAAATTTTATGTGGAAGAATTAGATGCCAAATTAATTCATATCCGATTAAGATATCGACTGGCCTCGATAAATTAAAGTTTGGATCAGCAAGTTTTATGTTTTTTGGAATGTCCAAGTTGTCTGAATTGAATGAAAATAAAGGATGATTCGATGGTAATTCTGGTAACACAAAACATGATAATTCACCTATGAAAGAATTATAGTTCGACTGTATGGTAATTGAAGTAACTCTGTTAACAAATATCTGACTTTTAGAAATGCCTATTATGGGTAAATTAGTTTTGCTAGCTCTTTGCTAAGTTCTAACCTTAATTTCTTGCATGCACTAGCTGATATAAAATGAGATTGTGATCCACTATCCAGGAGTGCTCGTAGATGATGAAATCTACCATTACTATCTCGAACTTTAAATAATGGCTGTCGTAAAAAGAACGTTCTTATTATTTGCTTGGGCGCAGTAATTTGAAACAATGGTTGATGTCGAGGATTCTTCTGATCGTGTGTCTATTTGATTATAGTTAGTACTATTAATGTGGAGGAGAGAATTATGTTTCTCATCACAGGTTTTACAACTATATAATGATGGACATGCAGAAGCCTTGTGATTAGGACGTAAGCAGTTTTGACAAATTTTGAGTTGTCTGACTTCGCTTAATCGTTGACTTGCAGATGACAAGAATTGTTTACAATAATATAAATAATGATCTTGATTGCACAGAATGTATTTTGTTTTGTGATTGAATGTGCTTAGATGGGATGTAGAAGTATTTGACGGTGAATAGCTATTGAATTTGTTATGATTTAAAGAATTTATGCCTTTTGTAAATTGACTGCTAACTTTTAGTGATTCTAACATTTGACAGCGTTGCGTTAGAAATTGTGTTATATCGTTTTACTTAGGTGATTCACTGGATAACGTGGCTTCCCAAGCAGCAGTGGTATTGCTATCCAATTTTGATGAGATTAAATGTATTAATAGATCGTCCCAATTATCTACTGGACGCCCGATTGATTGTAGTGATTTAAGATTAGCTGTTACCGTATGCAAAATGTGTCTTAGATACCTTGAATCCTTATTATTTACCGAAGACAATGAGAAAATTGCTCTAACATGATCCTGTGTAATCAATCTCTTGTTTTTGTATCTCTTTGACAGAAATTCCTATGCTGTTGCATAATTGTCTGTAGAAGGTGTTAAATGGGAAACAGTTTCAAACGCTTCATTTTTTAAACTGCTAAGTAATGAAATTTTCGAATTGGATTTAACGCCTCATTGTTATGTATTAATGACTGATAACTTTTACGAAAAGTTATCCACTCCGTAAAGGAACCGCTGAAATGTGGTAACTGAATGTCTGGCAATTTAATTTGTTGAGATGCGCCTTCATGTTGTGTGTTTGATGTAGCGTCAGAAGAGCCGACGTTTGTTTTGATTAGACTTTCGGCCTCACTAACAATTTTGACATAATTATCTTCAAAATCAAATAACTCGTTATCTGTGACTAATGTTTCGTCCAACAACTGAATCTGCAAATGCACTTCCTCGAATTCATGATAAGATGCTTCAATTATTTGTAATCGTTTGCCTATCTCTATTAATTTCTCTTCGGGTAAACCGATAAATGATGCAAATTTCGTCAAGCGTGTCTTGATATTGGTGCATTTTAATTTCAATGTTTCGATCGGTTGCTCTGTCATTTTTATAATTTAATGTATATATTACGTATTATTGATAAAATGGAAATGTCATGTAACAATTATGAGCACATGCCTCAGAGGCAAATAGGAATGATGAAAGAAAATCCACTAACTATTGTCTTCTTGTGAAGTTGCAAAAATAGCTGCTGGGCCTTATGTTTTCGAATGTGTGTAAATACACGTTCTCGTATGTGGACTCTTGTTGATTCCAATGGACGGTTGATCTGTGTTCGAAGGAGCAAAATGTTTGTGTTTCTTATGAGAAAAATAATATAATTTGGCGTCGTTTTATTTTATAGTTTTATTGTAAAATAGTGTTACAAGTCTAAACCGAATGGAGACTCTTTGTGAATGCCGCCATTCAACTCTCCTCGCTCATAGTGCTGTTTTAGGTTGGTAGCCATGCGACACCATCTGTAGTTGGTAACAATGAAAAAATGAAAAAGCGGGGTCGAGAATGGTTTGAACACTGTTTAAGACGGAAATATTTCCCAGTCTCTTGAGGTTCCGTGTTAGATAAGTTTCACTGTATATATATATATATATATATATATATATATATATATATATATATATATATATATATATATATATCTATATAATCAATATATTGTAAAAAGAATTTACGATGTTATGTGTCAGTGTACAAGATGTAGGTCATACATAAAATAACTAAAGGATTAATATCTAAAAGACAAAGAGCACGATCTGATGATGTCTAACAATAGTGCGTACAATCTTCAGTCACTTTTAGCACATGAGTTCAAGATACTCCATGTGAGCCGTTTCGCTGCGTCAAAGCAAGCGACTATGAATCGGTCAAGACCTATAGTGTCAGGGGCTGAAGGTGCGATGTTTGTAGATAGAGCGCGAAAAAAAGATTAATTCTGACACGAAACCATTAGTTTGGTTTGTTTCGCGCTCTATCTACAAACATCTCCGAATCATCATGCGTAGAAGCTTTGGCACAAAATTCAATTGAATCGGACGTACCGGGATAATTTACCAATAGTTAAGTAAACATCCAGTTTTTAGTCGCTTTTTAGTTTTTTGTAAGACTGCAGGCCTTTAGCCCATGACACTATAGGTCTTGACCGCTTCATAGTCGCTTGCTTTGACGCAACGAAACGGCTCACATGGAGTATCTTGAACTCATTTGCTAAAAGTGACTGAAGATTGTCCGTAGTATTGTTAGACATCATAAGATCGTGCTCTTTGTCTTTTAGATATTGATCCTTCAGTTATTTTATATATATATATATATATATATATATATATATATATATATATATATATCAACTTGTGAATTATTCACATGGATAAAAACTTCCAAATTTAATTTAGAATCCAACGGATGAACTCGCGTTTTGCTCAGATAGAATAGTTACGGATGAAAAAATGTAAATTCTACCACTTATTGTATATACACACATATATATATATATATATATATATATATATATATATATATATATATATATATATATATATATATATATATATATATATATATATATATATGCATATATATATATATATATACGCGAGTTCATCCGCTGGATTCTAAATTAAATTTGGAAGTTTTTATCCATGTGAATATTTTACAAATGGAATATATGAGTAATAAAAATGAAACGAAAAAGTTCGGTGCATGATTGAGTTGGATACAGAAGATTATAGCTAACTGATGAGCCCAACTCCTGTATAAGTTGGATGTGATATGCCTATGTAGGGAAGGAAAATAGGGAGGTGTGGAGAAATTTGTTATGAATCGAAAAGGAGTTGTTAGACATAATGCAAACTGAAGTAAGTCTGCTAATGAAGACTGAGTTGTCGATGAAGGAATTTTTCTTGTTTCGATTAATTTTAAAGAAACTACTGTAATAAATGAATGAATATAATAACTATATATAATAATAATACATACAGAAGCTTGAAATTAGATTGAATGTCTAATTTTCATCAATTGCCTAACAGCAAAAATCACGTTTATGCTAGTGGTTATCTTTAATACTTTATTAAAAATACATTTGTCCACATCTTAAAATAAAATTTTTTGAACAGTCCCAACACAGTTTTCCATTTAGGAATACTTTTTAAAAGATTTACTTAAATCAATAAATTTACATTTAATTTAAACATGTTCAATCGAAACTTATTAATAAATCCACATATAAATGAACCTTCCGCGTCCAACAGGGTATAACAAGCAAATAAAGGAGGCAGAAAAAAAATTTATTCCGCACTGAAACGTTTCCAGATAGCATTTCACTTTGAACTGAACCTCTTTGGCCTTCTTTTGCAATCTCCTCACTCATAAAAGAACATTCTGTTCATTATTCAGTGTGTGTTTACCAAACATAATAAGAGATGAGACCCAAAGCCTACCCGGAAAGCCTCGGTGAAAACTTTATCTTGCATTAATTAAAGACAAGAAAAGAAGACGGACAAGCTGGGAAGCCTACTAAACCGGATGAACATTTTTAAAAGTCACTAGACTTCGAACAAGATTAACATTAAATTATTTAAAATTGAGTAAATACCGCGAAGTAAAGAGATATCGTAAAAACCTATCTAATGCTTGTTTTCATGTTTTCACATAAAATCATATATGCTTTGCTATAAATTTAGTTTCACTATCACATGCATTTATATGAAATTTAAATTATTGTGTTTAATTTTCAAATATTAAATTGAATTCGGTTTTTTTTTTAATGATGCTTTCAAAATCCCGCGGCAGCGAGAATAAAAAAATAAAAATATTATTAAATGAGATATTAAATCCTAGGTTATAGGGTGTTCTTTAATTGAGGATTTCATATTATTAGGGATATAATAGGTGAAATAAATTTTGTAGCTAAATTAGACGCTAAGTATTTTACGATACAAGTCACTTTTATACTACATCCAACAGGATTTGTAACAGAGGTTATTGTTTTTAATAGGACAAAGTAGAATTTATGATTTTATATTTTAATCGGAACGGGAAAACGATTTAAATTTAATGTTCGTTCCCATTAAAACTTGTATTGTAGCTACTTTCGCGTGTTCCGACTCTATCTTTCTAATGTTATTATGATATAATAACTCAACGATATAATAACCCTCGGGAAATCTGCTTAGTACTTTACAACGATTGATTTTAATATCACAAGGTTTTTTATGCTTATTATATAATCTTTATTATATTTTTTCTCTAATACGATATCAATAACATATTAATAACTGCTGAATTAAACTCGTCTTAAACAAATTTTATTATTATATTACATGCAAGAAGTGATTCATTATGAAAGTGACATGCATTATGATTATATTGTGAATAATCAATTTTCAATAGGGAATAAACCATATCAAATTAGAAATAATCAACTTCAAATTGGGAATAATCAATATTAAATATTGAATAATCACTAATTGTTTGAAAGCGGTAACTTCGTAGGGAGGAGGTTTTGTGTTAAAACAAAATTAAGATTTATTACTCATAAACTTTACGCCTCTATCTCCTAAATACCTCCTCCCTAGGAAGTTACCGCTTTCTAACAATTAGGAATTCACTCAGGAGTTAATATTTTATGATTTTCATTTTATAATAAAATATTTTTCAATATCATTGAATAATTAATTTCAAATTGAGAATAATAAATTTCAGTTTGGAAAAATAAATACCAAATTGAGATAGAAAAATAGCAAATTTTGGATAAGCAGATTCGGATAAGTACAAAATTAGCAATATTCAATTTAAAATTCAAAAGAATTAATTCTAGATTTCTTTTTCAAATCGGGCATGACGAATTCTACATTGGAAATAATAAAATTCAGATTCTGAAGATTCAATTTCATGGTGATATAGTGAAATTAAATAACTTAACAGTTTTATATAATCTACAATTTATTGTAATGCATTGTAAAAGAATATTCTTCTTTTCTTCTGTTGGCTTTATAACCCGTGGTTGGTTTTTGCCTTTACAACAATCTTCTTCCATTCTGTCCAGGCCTCGAATCTGTATCTTGCTGCTGGTCTTATGAGTTCAAAGTAGCCATATTTGAAGTTTGATTTTGTGGCTTAATAGTTTTTGGTCTTCGTAATACTAAGTATTCTCGATCTTATTTCACAAGGTATTACGTTTGTACTGTTGATTTCTGTTCAGAGGTGGACACAACTATCGACCTGCTCAAAGCGATGCTCGCCCAAGTTGAAGTCACTGTTGTCGTGATATCCTCTTCCAGCTTGCATGTATTTAGCCTTTACCTCATATTTCAGTCCAATATGTAAGACTGCAGTAGAAAGTATTAAGTTAGGAAATGAACTAGATATAGATGAATACATTAACCAAAGTATAAAAGAATATGAATTGAATGTGAATGTGAAAAGAATGTGAATGCCCATCGCGCTTTAGGTTTGAAACAGATAAAAGAAATATTTTAAAACGAGTATGGTCTTGTGGTTTTAGTGGAATGTAAAATATGAGATATGTAAACATTTAGATGAATTATTGTACGCATTAAAGGAGGAGAGGAGGATTAGAAAAGAACCTGCAAGAGCAAATAATGGCAATGATCAAAAAGTAAACCGAGGCGAGTTGTATATCAAGCAGAGATTCTATGAAGAACAGTAAAACAAAGGAATTCAGAAGAATCTTAACAGAATAGTAAAAACAGAATGTTATCGTAGTTACATTTCTGGCAGTAGAGGATCCAATTTCCATGTTGTAGAGTGCTATAGGAACTATAGAAGCGACGCTTTAAAAAAAAATTAGGCAAAAAAGTTTCCTGGAGGTTGGATTCCAAAAGTCATCATCATTATCATCAATCAGCCATTTGAGATCTCTGCTGCACATAGGCCTTCATTTGATTCTTCCACTCTTCCCTTTCCTGCACTACTTGCATCCAATTTTTGTTCAGGAGCCTAATATCGTCGGACCATCGTATTGGAGGACGCCCTCGGCTTCTTAGAGCCTGCTACCTTAGTCACTCAAGGATCCGTTCCCTGCGCCTGCGGTCCGTCCTTCTTACAGTATGGCCTGCCCAATTCCAGTGCGCCACTATTCTTGCTTTTTTTAACTTATTTACTGATTTCCATATTAGATTGAGTGTTGCTTTATCCTTCGATAAATCTCAATCATTTTATTGTCGCGATCTATTTATATATCGTAGAACTAGTAGTTGACGTTACTTGTTTAATTTCGGTACCATTGGTTGTCATATACTCGCTCATAACGAGCTTGGTCATAAAGCCGGTTTTGTTGGTGTTGATCTTAAATCCGACGCTATCGGAAGCAGCCTGGAACCCTTCCAACGTTTTTCTATCTCGTCGGTCTAACTCCAGTCGGTCCACTATCAGAACAATGTCATCTGCAAACTTTAGATTGTACAGTGTCTCGCCGTTTACGTTAACGCCCATTTCGCCCCAATCCATTTCTTACTCATGAGTTCTAATAGAGCAGTAAATAATTTTGGGGAGTTCGAGTCTGCTTGTCGCATTCCCCGCTGAATATTGAACTTGTCATTATCTTCATGGAGGCATTTCCTAGATTCCTTTTGTTAGTGTTGAATTTATGTGGTCTATTATATACTGGGCCAGAAATATAAGCATTTTGTGCTGTTTTATAGTGTCGATGCTTTCTCGAAGTCGAAAAATATTAGAACGAGTTACTTATTGTATTTAATACATCTTTCGATGAGTGTCTTAATAGTTGGCCCCAAAACAAGTTCGGAAACTTCTTAATGGCTAGTTTGATAGAAATCGAGCTTAGTTCTTAGTCGATTTGTAATAATCTTAGTAAACCGTTTATATATTTGTAATAAGAAACTGATGAGTCTGCAGATTGCTAGAACTGCTATATCGCCTTTCTTCTCCATAATTATAATAAAGCCGTTTTTCCATTTTGACGGTGTTTTTCCTTCTATGAAGCATGAATTGAATAGTTAACGTATAGTTTGTGTTAACGCTTCTCCACCAGCCTTCATTGCTTTTATCACAATTTCGTCCTCACCAGGAGATTTCTTGTTCTTCGTTTCTTGTAGCGAAGCTCGTATTTCCTCGGGTATGTTCTCAGAACTTTGACTTTCAACAATAGTTAAGTGTACCTGAGATATGTTGTCCCCCTATACCTATACAATTCGGCATTAAAGTTCTGAACTACCTGGAGGATATATTATTTTGATGTAAAAATTTCACCCACGACATTTTTGTGAGATTACTGATGGGCTTCTTCCAGTTGGCTATTACAAGCGCAATATTGTCAGTGTTGCATTTCCGTAAACATTTACAAAGGCATTTACAAGTTTGATTTAAAAGATATTTTTACATCAATATGACAGTAGAGTCCTTCTGTGATCCTTCTTCTCACAGCTGCCTTATGGGAAATTACATGTACAATCTAGTCCCAGCCACCTTAAGGGAAATCCTGTACAAAATAGTACAGTACCTGGCCGAGAGTGTCTGTGTAGATCGCGCTACCGCGACGGGTGAAGATGGTAGGTCCAGCACATTTGGGGTGGATTATGGGATTTAGACCGGACAATACCGGACAAGACAAGATAATACCGGATAAGACCGGACAAGACTAGACAGACAAAACCGAACTAGACTAGACAGACAAGACTAGAGAGATAAGACTATACAGACAAAAACTCTACACAGACAAGCGGGAAAATTCAAAATGATTTGCGGTTCGGGTAGCGGGAAGGCGGGTATATATGCATAATTGATTGCAGATAATAAAAGTTGATTCAAATGTGCAATTTTTGGATCTGTGCATGCGTGAGGTTTGAACACGTACAAGCTCACTTCCTATATTTCCTGTTTGAACAGATTTTCGTGAAATGTCACGTATATTTCCTGTGATATTTGTCTGAATAATTTCCCTTATGGCACGCGAAATTTCTTAAACCTTTTTGAACTTGTTGTCTGATTCTGAGAAATTTTGATGATTAAATGAAGTCATTTAACACGTGCAATCGATATTTTTTAAGGTTTTTTAAACCTGTCTGCGACTTCGATCGTATTTCGATTAATAATTTAAAAATTTAATATAAATAAAAAATATTTCTGATATTAGGTTTAATTTTGAGTGTGAAAAGGAATATATTGTTTCGTTTTCAGTTTACGCAATCAGTTTAGTATTTGAGCTTGCAGATTTTTAAATGTGTGTGACAAGGAAATAGCATCCGCCTAAGATTATTTTACTACAGCTACTGTGATAATACATAAGCAACGTAAGCAATTTGCCCAGTTTCAAAATTGCAACCGCCGTGACTATTTAACTACCGCAATAAGAAACGCCTCGTACTCAATTCATTCGTGTTCGTGTTTGAACTTGTGAACGCGTGCGAGTATGGTATGTCTGAATTGTGAGATAATTTATAAGAACCGGCAAGCTGCCATTTTCCTGTGGTAGTATAGAAGCCCGAGCTCAAAATTCATCGACATGGCATCTGTCTCTCTAATCCATCTATAAAGTTTTGTCATCCTAGGATTGTCCGTCTTCTCTATCTAGTCTTCTCTATCTAGCATACATTTTAAATATATAATAATAATAGCCCCTTTCCTCCTAGCATTTATATGCCTTAAGGGGGATAGCTAAGCAAGGGTAGCTATATTTTTAGCCTCGGCTTATGTTAGAGATAGGGTGGCTGACCTTACGCTCCTACGCCGCCTATTATTAAGCCAGCTCCTCATTTTCTAAGACTGAGTGAACCTTGGCCGAAAAATTGCCTGATAAATTGGGCTTGGTGTAGGGATCGAACCTACAACCGCTGGATTTGTAGTCTAGAGCCTTAGCTCTAGACCACGCCGGCCAACCTTTAAATATATACTTAATAAAAAATAGATGTGAAGGGAAAAAAACCACAGCCGACCAGAGAGTGAGTTGAGAAAAAAAAACCGCTTTTCAATTATAGAAACAGTATTTTTTATAAGAGAGAATACAAAATTATCATACCTTTCTCAATGGTGATCATAATATGCCCATACGGAGCTATGGGGGAGCCCCACAGCCGTAATGCGAGAATCTGCATTCTCGGCAAATGGCCCCAGTTATAATTCTCGATGACCGATAGATATAAGAGCCCCATATATTCACACGGCCCTACTATGAAATTTGTCTCCGTTTCGGTAAATGACATATAGCCTCTGATATGGAATATTATGATTCCCTCATAGCCAACCCCAATTGGTGGACTAACTAACATTGTTAACTCATTAAGGTGAGGGCTAGTCTGTACACAATTTTCCGATATTAATCAGCTTTGAATTAGCTTTAGGCAGCTTTTAATTAGCTTTAGTCAGCTTTAATCAGTTTTAATCAGCCAGAATCAGGTCTGAATCTCTTTAATCAGTCGCTAATTAACATTAATCAGGTTGAATCAGCCTTGATCAGCTTTTATCAGGTTTAGCCCGATTAAACCTGATTATTGCTTATTAATCCTTATTAAACCTGATTAAATCCTACTCAAACATGATTAAAGCTGATTAAACCCGATTAAAGCTGATCAAAAGCTGATAAAAGCTAATTAAAAGCTGATTAAAAGCTAATTAAAAGCTGTTTAAAAGTTTTTAATAACGAAGAATTATGCACAGGCTAGTGCTCAGCTTAATAACTTAACGGTAGTTAGTCTATCAATTGGGGTGGGCTATGAGGGGATCATAAGATTCCATTTGAGAGGCATTAAGGTATTTGCCCATACGGAGAAAAACTTCATAGTAGTGCCGTGCGAATATATGGGGCTGATAGATCCACTGGTCATCGAGAATCATAACTGGGGCCATTTGCCATGAATGAAAATTCTCGCACTATGGCTGTGGGACTCCCACATAGCACCAAATGGGCATATCATGATCACCGTCGAGTAAGGTATGATAATTTTTCTCTTCTCTCTTATTAAAAATGCTGTTTTCATAATTGAAAATTTGCTTCACATTTATTTTTTATAGATATATGTATATATTTGTAAGTTTATGTATATATTAGAAAAGTATATATTTAAAAATTTATGCTAGATAGATAAGACTACACGGACAATCCTAGAATGACAAAACTAGGCAGACATGATTAGAGAGATAGTTGCCAAGACGATCAATTTGGTGCTCGCGCTTATATTTAACTACGAAAATGGCTGCTTGGCGGTTCTTATCAATTATCTCAAAGATCAGACATTCCTTACTCGCACGCGTTCACAAGTTTAAATACGAAATTGATTACAAGGCGTTTCTTATTGCTGTATTTATAGTTAAATTATCGCGGCGGTTGAAATTTTGAAACTGGGCAAATATCTTATATTATCATACACCTATCATAGTAGTTGTAGTAAAATTTCAAGTGTCATATCATTCAAGTTCAAATACTAAACTCATTATGTAAACTGAAAACGAAACAATATATTCCTTTTCACACTCAAAATTAAACTTAATAACAGAAATACTTTTAATTTATATTAATTTTTTAAATCATTTATACAATCGAGGTCACAGACAAGTTTAAACAAACTTAAAGAATATCGCTTGCACGTGTTTAATGACTCATCTAAATTTCTCAGAATCTCAGAATGCAGTCAAACAAAAAATATGCTGACTCCTCCAACATTGGAAGCATTTTTTTTTTTTTTTTTTTCAAAATCTGACAAGTTGAAACAGGATATATAAAAAGTAATCTTGTACGAGATCAAATCTCACGCATGCACAGATCCAAAAATTGCACATTTGAATCTACCCTTAATTTGTCTGCAATCAATTATGCATACATACCCGCCCTCCCGCAACCCGCCCCGCAAATCATTTTGAAGTTTCTCGCTTGTCTGTGTAGTGTTGTCTGTCTAGTTTTGTCTGTCTAGTCTTATCTGTCTAGTCTTGTTTGTCTTGTCTAGTCTGTTAAGACGGAAGCGTTAATACTATACGGAGGCAGGAAGTTCAAAAAATCACACTGAAAGCCGGAAACACAGTAGTCAAAAATAAAGTGAACATAAAATATCTAGGGCTATGGTTCTACCACAATATTAGGATGGGGGAGCATGTTAGGCAAGCGGCAATAAAAGCCGAAAAATCAATGCACTTATGCACTTATAAATCTTATGCCAAGAATTAAGGGGCCATCTGTCTTCAAAAGAAAAATTCTAAGCACCGTCGCACACTCCATCATGCTTTATGGCGCACATATATGGGGCGATATTCTCAGTTACACAATCTACAGAAACGTGCTGGGAGCACTACAAAGAACGATAGCTATAAGAATAGCATGCGCTTATCGAACAATATCAGCGAAGGCTGTACTGGTCATCTCATCGATCACGCCCATCGAACTCATGGTCGAACAAAGGAAAATGTCAACCAGGAAAACAAAGAAAATAAAAGAAGACATCAAAGCGGATATCATCCAGAAATGGCAAAGGCCGCAAGACACGGGGAAAGCAGTCTGGACCAAGAATGGACTCATAAGAGACTTAGGCAAATGGACCACCAGGAAGCACGGTAATGTCGACAACCATCTCACTCAATTCCTTAGCGGACACGGATGCTTCAAAGCTTATCTTAAACGTTTTAAGATTGAGAACGATGACCTCTGCCCCCACTGTAACGTGGAGGAGACAGTTGAGCACACATTTTACAGGTGCTCAAGATGGAACCTACGAGGTGGGAGAGCTGACTATAGAAAACACTATACAGAAGGTGCTAAATAGTGAAGAGGAATGGTCGCACATACATAACTTCATAAAGAATAACATAACAATAATAGAAACGGAAGAAAGAGCTGCCGGGAAGATCCCAAGACTTAATACCTAGGGGGGAGAGAGGGGGAGAAAAGTTCCTCTGGGCGATTCACCCTGAAATTAATAATGATTTAGGGGTGGAATAACATTATCGCCAAGTGGACTAGGGGTTTAGCGGATGAGAGCTCCGCACTAAGGCTGGTAGAGCTTCCCCCAGCCACCATTAAAAAAAGTCTTGTCTGTCTTGTGTTGTTCGGTTTTTTTCTGTCTAGTCTTGACCGGGCTTGTATGTATAGTCTTGACTGGTCTTATCTGTCTAGTCTTGACTGTCTTGCATTGTCTGGTCTTGTCCGGTATTGTCCAGTCTTCTCCTGTATTGTCCGGTCTAAATCCCATAATCCGCCCTAAGGATGGTGGCGTTCCCCTTCTCGCCCCTCGCGGTAGCGCCATCTACACATACACGCTCGGACACGTACTGTACTATCTTGTACAGGATTTCCCATAAGGTAGCTGGGACTAGATTTTACATGTAATTTACCTTAAGGTGGCTGGGACTAGATTTTACTTGTAATATCCACATTAGAAGGTAGTTCCAGAACGAAGGATCTTTCCCTACTATATTCCTAATATCATAGTAGTGAAAAAAAAAGAATCGATCCATGCCTTAAAGTGGGGATTTTTAATTCAATATCTAGAAATAAATAAAAATGTCGAACCCACTATATAAAATGTTTATTTAATAAAAGGCAGAGCGCTGTCAACTTGGAAACAAGTCATCTTTAGTGCTAAAATACATACATTAACCCTTAATCACATGAGAAAAAAAAATTGAGAAAATTACTGCTACTTTGGGTCTGGGAGACGTATGTGAGGTGGTTAGGTGTTAAAATAATTAACTTGGTAAAACGCATTCAACTAAATAAGGAAATAAGTGTAAGTTATATCTTACCCAATTTTCTTTTATCGAGCATTTGGGTAAGATATAACACACTTATTCCCTTATTTAGAGGAATGCGTTTTACCAAGTAAATATTTCAATGTATGTATTTTAGCACTGAAGATAACTTGTTTCCAATTCGAAAACGCTCTGCCTTTTATTTAATAAACGTTTTATATAGTGGGTTCGATATTTTTATTTATTTCTACATATTGATCATAGTAGTGGTTAACAAAGAGTATCTCTCAAACTAAGTATAGTCTACAACAGCCGATGGTGACGCAATGACAATCATTAGGTTCTTTTCTGCTATGTGAGTAAAATTGTTCATGAAGCAGACGTCACTTGATTATTATTCGATTTTCTTACAATGCGGTGAACAAAATTACCGAACTACACCTTCTTAAGGCCGCACCGATTTGGCTGAAAGTCTCTCTACTAAACTCTCTTGCACTTATTCATTCAGTATGAAAGAAAAATTCAATCAAATTTCTATGTTTATTATACTAGTATATTTTGAAATTCAGTATGTTGCGACGTTTATTGCGTGTTTTTCGTTGTACTATTTGTTTACTACGCATTGTTTTTCACAATTTCAGCGTGTTTTTGATACATTTTTTATAAGAGTCGCTTAAAATACTATTTCGTTGCATCAATGTACCTTAATAAAAAGGATGCTATAAATTGCTTTTACTATGGCTTAATAACCAATCGAAATATTTGTCGAAGTTTTTTTTGTTTATTACGATTAATATACATTTATTCTTTAAATTCGTCCTAAGAAACAAAACAAAAATTTAATGAAGTAATTGGAAATTAGGATGAGTTTTCCACTCTCACGCATGTACAGTCAGTCGACTAACAATAAGTACAGATGTTCACAATATTCAACATTGAACGATATTTGAACGCCTACTGCTTTTTGAAAAGTATTTGTACTTGTACTATCACTAAGTTAAACATTTTATAATAAAATATTATATTATACTTTTACTATATTTCCAATGTAGACATGTAATAATTTTCTCTTTAATTGGAATTCAAGGTTCAACGCCAAATGTTAACTCGTGTTGTGAACCAGTGGAAAGAAATATTTGCGTTAGTACCGATAAAGTCGCATCTTACAGTGAAATGCTCGCTGAAAAGTTCCATGGAATTAGCGAGAAGCTTTTGGGTCACCACCGGTCAGACAGCGATACTTCGACAAGACCTAAAACTGGTAAGTCTTATTTTTCATTAAAAAACGGAATTGTTTAATTTTTTAATAAACTGTAAACTTTCTCATTGTGGTTTCCTGGAATATATTATACAATTTTAGTAAGGTCGCATGACATCTTTTGAATTGTATTTTTTTCAGGTACGGTGCATCCAATGTTAACAATTACTCATACTTCCTACTCTTGTCATGAAGTTCTTGGTAAGAAAAGCACAGATTCATCTCCATCACATAGTCAAGTATCTAGAAATTCATCTAGGAAGTCGAATAATTCATTATTAATCAACAATGGAAAACTAGAAGGTACAACAATCATATTTTGTGTTGCCATTTCCAATAATACATACACGGAGGAATTATAATAGAATTTAACGAAAAATAAATAATTATATATTGTTTTATACGAACATAAATAATAATCATATTTTAACTTAATATTCATTTTTACATGTACATTAACATATTAACATCATCGATGAATCTTAACTTATGACAAAGCCACAGAAAATGGGGACTAACAAGATATTCATTCAAAATTAAACGATATTTACTAAACACAAAAGATCAAAGCAATTATACTACACAAGCCATCAAGAGTCGAAACTCGAAACACAACAGAAACTGAATTATCCATTATTGTCTCGGAAGCCAATGGGGTTCGTTGATTTCAGTTTATCCACACCATGGCTATGGCTATTACAAATATTTTTTTCGTTTTTCAATAAAGTATATTATATATAAATAGACTTGTCTATATAAATATAAAGAAATAATACTCTGTTGCGGTTCCAACCAAATAGGTATATTGCAACAAAAATTGGCAAAAACTGTTATTATTTGAAAACTAAAACGTTTTATATTTTTAGCTTTTACCGCTGGGTTTGTTTGAACAAACTTGATTCTTGCTGCACTAATCAAACTCGGAACGCAGTCGCGTTTTTCCGCTGATAATTTGTGCCCGGCTGAATATTTGAATCTTATATCTAGAATTTCTTACACACTTAATTCTGTGGGGAGTAAAAGAAGAGGCATATAAGTTGGGAACCGGAAGCCATCCACGGCTGTAGGGCGTTTACACAAAAATCGAGGCTCCTGACAGAGGGTTCTTTTGTTAAGGGTTTTATAATCCGATTGAAAAAGTTGAAATTAAATAGCCTGTGCGACATTGTTTATTCTATAACCCGATTGTAAAAAATACGCTACGAAACAAAATGGTTGATGGTATTTTGTTTTGTTAATTTGTATTTCCCCGAAGGGTTTGTGAACGATTATTGAAAAAAAAGTGGAAATACTATTTCCGAGAAACGAACAACTGCGACCGCGGTGAGCCTGAGAGATAAAAGGGTCTCTTTATGGTTTCCAAGGAAGTGGAGGTAAAATGACCATGTGTGATCAGTTTCAACTCAAAAAGTTAGTAAGCTATTGGAGATTTTTGGATCCGAAGTCCTTAGGGGGAAAAGGGGCAACGTCAAACGTTATTACTGTACCGATTTGATCGGACACGCCAGACGGATTGTCAAAACCAAAATTCCATTTTGGGATTCCATTTCCAGTCCATTTTTTTAAGAATGTAGTAACTAGAAACTTGATTTACACTACGACAAATGTTCAATCTAGTTACAAAATTTGGCGCTAAATTCAAATATAGTTACTTGAATATAAACGAAAAAAGTTGCTTGAATATAAAAGAAAACTACAGATTAAATAAACCAAATGGCAACAATAGTAATAATATACAAACAAAGAAATGGAGAAAAACTCACAAAATCTAAATGATACAAACAGATCAGATGACAATTGTGAATTGACATGGCAGCGCCATTGACAGCTAATAGCTGAACATACATTGGCGTACGAAAAAAATCTACTTGGAGTTAAATAATTTTTTTATCTTTAAATTTAAAATTGAATATTAAATTATATATAAAACATTATTGTATATTATGGAACTTATTAACCGTAGTATAATTTAACGTTCTATTATATTTAGAAATTATTCGCAGTATTGTGTTCATTTAATGACATATCACCATATTCTACGCCAGTGACTGCAAATGTATGTGAAGAGAGAGAGATGGAGAAGTGAATATCGTCGGTGTGAACTTCTCCTCGATTTAAGCCAATCAGAGAACAAGGTCAAATAAGTCCTATCTTCCCTATACTGAATTCTTAAAAAAAAATGAACTATAGTATTGGGTTTGTAATTGATCTTTGGTATATTTATATTATTTCTTGTATTTAAGTATATATAAAAACAGAAACACGATAGTCATTATTACCTATACTAACTAATAAGCTGTCTAAAGAAACTTACTCATATGTGTTAGATACCCTCATAGAATAATTAAAAATAAGCTAGTTATAGCATAGTGTATGCACAATCCATGTAATATATTCTTCTTTTATTGGTAAATTATCGTCTTACATTCCAATTAATTTCTTATTAAATTTTCAAATGTTAAAAAATATACTTAACAAAAACACTCTGAATAAAAAATAAAACAGAATATCAAGCTTTGAAGTAATGCTTCCAGTTGTGTCATTTCTATTTCCATAATAATATGACTTTATTGGGTTTTGTAATGTATTTTACCTTCATCATTTCCAAACTCTTCAATGCACAAATGTGCATCGTAACCATCAAATTTGTGGAAGAAAACAGGAAAAAAATTGTGGAAAAAAACCCAACGTCCCATGGAATGTGATGAGTGGTATGAACGTCGCATGGGATAGGATGGGATTGGACGATAATTTTAAATGGGACGGAGTGGTACGAGTTTTGATAATCTAGTAAATCTACTTCGTGCATAATTATTTGCTTATTGTGCCAATACACACATTTTCCATAACATGCCCAGCCCAGGAAATTTCTGTGATAACCCTGTAGTTCCTGAAAAGTCTTACGATCCGTTTTCGACGAAAAAAGATTTATCTCTGTCAGATAAAGAAATTACGGAAAAATTAAATTTGAACGAATTATCTGAACCGAAAAGAGTGTTTGCTGTATGGGAAAAATGGGATGAATGGGACGGTCCGCGCGACCGGGATGGGCCGGGATAAATGGGTTGGGATGGGACGAACATTTTAGGTTTGTGGGATGGGACAGTGGGACGAAAATGTGATTGAATGGGATAGTGACAGGGATCCGTCCCACAGAATGAGATCTGGAGTGAAAAACTCGTCCCATGCTAATCTCTACTTATGGGGGGGGGGGGGGGGTGTACTTGTACATTTCATTCTTTTCCAATGGTATCATCGGTAATCGGTACGTTTCTTTCATATATCTTGACAATTTTTATCACGTCCTCCTTTAAGCTTTTGTAAAAGATCTTGGGAGCATTCTTCCCCAAATGTACCACAGGGTACTTGTTGGTGTACTTTATGTAATAAACGAAACCAGATGGTTCATGTTTTTGATAGGACTAGTCATGTGTATCTTATTTAAGTGACTTTCAAAGTCCGCTTAGATCACAAAAGACACCTTCAGAGAGTGCTTAAAATTAAGAAAAACGGAGAACATTATCGAATGGTTTTGGCAATTTCGCTCTTCCTGGTTTATGAGAACGCCAACAAATCTTATGCTCCGCAAATTTTTGTTCCGTCTGAAAGTGGTTCAAACATCTTTTGCACAAGTATCTCATCTCAAACTTACTTGGAAAAAGTGCAACTACAATTCTTTAAAAATGCCCTGAAATTAGACAGATCAACTCTTTCCTACATAGCACGGCAGCAGGAGCTAAATACATTTAAATTAAGAATAGAAGCAAGCCGACGAGTAGCAAGGTATGAATGTAAAGTGAATGGAATGACTGAGGAAGGAATTGTAAAAGAAGAATTCAGGGTAGCAAGTTTGGAAGGAATGAATGGTAGGAGAGAGACAAATTTGGGAAAGAATAGAAGGAAACTCTATGAAGGAGGTGGTATGTCTATCATGCTAATGGAGAGGCTTAGGAGGAATGGCGTGAGAGTTGACGAGTGGATAGTGGTAGGGCTGAAGGAACTTGAACTGCAAGAACGTCAAAGGAAAATAATGGAGAGTAGATATCTACCTAAAGTAGAGATCTACCTAAATACTTTAAAAAATCAACAATGGGCCTGAATGCCCAGTCAGTAATTGCCAGGTTTACATGCGGCCGTGAAGAAAGAGGGTGAAAGTATTGGATGGATGTCAAGTATAAGAGTTGTGGTGTAAGTGGGGTAGGGAAGGACGTGTGACGAAGCACTGGGTGCATTGGCTTGAGGAGTGCAAAAAAGAAGAGTGGACCGAAAGAGAGAGAGAGTGGTAGGGAGAAAATGGAAACAGTGAATGAATGAGGATGGTAGTGGTTTGGTAAAGTTGGAAAGGATAAAAGAATGGAAGTAACAGGGGACGGAAACAGCGGAATAGCCCATTGTAGTTTTGTTTCCCTCTCTTTTAACCTCAAGAACCGGATTCTCGACGTTTCGGCGAAATAACATTCGCCATTTTCAAGAGATATATGAGTCCGTGCGGGTTAACCGTTAGACGCATACTGAGAGCTCGTTCGTGGGATGCGACTACTCATAGCTGTCTGCTTCGGTTCGGTTGTTTGTTTGTCTTGTTGGTCGTATATGTGTCTGGGGTGTCTGGTATTGCATTTTTAGGGTGGATATGATCGGTCGCCATGCTGGGGGGAGTCTCAAGGAATCGTCTCTCGTGTTCATGCAGTTGTGTCGCTTTTCTATCTTTATGGCTTCTCTGTATACTCGTGATATTTTGTGGCTAACCTGTGCAAGAGTCCTTGAATTTCCAAAGTCCATCCAGTGACCGGTGTTGGTGTGTTAGACAAGAGCGAATGAAACTTATAACCGAAAGGTATTTCCCAAATTCCATGGTATTCTAACGGGATAGCGTCTTTAACGCTGCGCACCATGTATGATATTTTCCGGTTAGGTTTGAAATTGGTGTCGATGTTGTGTCTTTGTAGGATTCTGGCGATTTTGTCAGTTGATCCATGCACATATGCTTGGTATGCTGTGCTAACGGGTTTCTGGCGTTCTTCAGTTCTTTGGTTACTGTTATCTGTACGACGGAAAGCTTTGTATATTAAGCTGTTTGGATACCCATTTAAAGAAAGATCTTCGCGTGAGTTCTTCATTTCTTTGGGTAAGTTTAGCTGGTCGGCTTATCTTTTAATTCGGGTGGTAAGAGTGTTGACTACAGATGCTAGCTGTTTAGGGTGATGGTGCGAAGAAGCGTTCAGATATCTGTTTGTATTCATTAGTATAAGATATTTCATTGTCTCCTTGTCAATGCTGGAGTCTAGGATCTTTTGTCTCCACTTGGGAGTGGGCGAGCGGGCTCCCCCCGACTGGTATCCAACGACTAACCACTACTGGAAGTCCAGACGGTTGCGTGAATAGAGGCAGGCTAATAGACGGCTCTAGGCTACCCCACAGCAGATTAAACAGCAATAGTCAAAGGCAACGATGCAACTCCCTGAACGTTTCCCTGATGAAGAAAAGGAAGGAAACTCAATAGAGCCAATTAAAAAGAAAGAATGCCCGACCGCCTTCTGCATCATATAAGCCATCCAAATGATATCATTACATTCGGCCCAGCGTACTAAGCTGGTGGAAGAAAATCCCAACACAAAGTGAGAGAGATCAAGAACCTGACAGACAAACTGAGAAGACAGGTCGAGAAAATCAACAAGGAGCCAGCACAAGAGTGGTTTGAGGCCCAAAGATGGGAGAAAATTGAAATACCTACCTACGACGTAGATATACAAGCCGACATTAGAGAGCTCGAACCCACTCGTACATGTAGTGTTAGCACTCAGACCCCTAGCGGAGACAAGTACGACTCCAACCCTACACAAGGAGCAACTGCTGTGGAGATGATGACAGAGGTTCCCATGACAAACACCTTCGACGAATTAATGACCGTAGGGAAAAAGAAATGGAACGAAACCGCCTACGCTACTACAATACTATCATACGGCAACAACCCTACACTCGAAGAAGACTACGACCAAGTATATCTGCTAGATATGCGAGCAGATAAAGACAACCCCCTTATAAGAAGGCTTATCGGAAGCAGGAGCCTGCTGAGAGACGCGATCCAGCACGGGAAAACTTCATACGGATCCCTCACAATCCTAAAAAGCACCACCTGCGTGTGCACCGATGTTGCCGGGGATCCACCTACCAACAACCGGGAGCACCACACCTACACCCTAAACCTAGAAGGCACCAAAGACGAGTGGGATGAAAGCCGCAGGAACATGAGCTGGAAGGATCGCTACAACTCCCTAACGAAACTAAAAGCGGCCATATAAAACTCTGCCAACAAAAAAAATCACAATCGTGCCCACCAACGGAATCTATTCTGGACTACTGAGAAAGATTAAAGAGTGCATCTTTCTAAACAGCGGATGCACAATACAGATCTAAACATCTAAAAAAATCTACGAACAAACTAGCAACCCAAGCCGCCGATCCGTAGAACAAGCAGGGGGGGCTGACGGCTGGAAACAAATAACGAGTAAGAATAAAAGACAACAACAGTCGCAAACGCTGATACTAAAACTGGGGGAAGGGTCAGAATGCACCTATGCTGACGCTGTCGCGAAGATGAAGACGTCGTTCGATACAAACACAATCGGCATAAGTGTAACTGCTGTTAAAAGAACGACAACTGGAAACGTCAAACTGACCTTAAGAGAGCGAAAGGAGGGCGCAATCAGCGACTTCAAAAAACAAATAATAGACAACCTCCGATAGGAAAAATAGCATAATAAATAGCAAAATAGCAGATTGTATGCAAGCAGAACTGATAAAGACCGCAACAGCAACCTATCCAGAGTTCATGAACAAGTTACTGACAGAGGGGATCGTCCCCTGGCAGTGGAAAAGGGCGCGCCTGGCCCTGATAGAAAAGAAGCAGAAAGACTCTACCCTCGCGAAAAGCTACCGCCCTTTATGCCTGGCATGTGTTGCTGGCACGGATAAACGCGGCGCTGCAAGCCGGAGAGGGGTTATCGGACCACCAGTACGGCTTTCGAAAGAAAAGAAGCACCGTGGATGCGTTACTCGAGGTCAAACGGCTGGCCCATGAGGCCAACACCTACAAAACCTACCACACTAGAAAACTCTGTGCGCTGGTGACGCTAGACGTCCAAAATGCCTTCAGCTCGGCAACATGGGACGGCATAGTGGAGGCAATCAAAAAAAGGGAAAATTCCCAAGCTACCTCCTGAAAGTGATCCAGAACTACCTGTCAGACAGGAAACTCATCCTTGACGACAACGAGGAGTACAAGGTGACGTGCGCAGTATTCCTGGGATCAGTACTGGGCTCCACTCTATGGAACATCCTTTACGACGGGGTTCTCCCAATGCCACAAGGGACCACGCTGGTTGGATTCGCAGATAACCTGAGAATGTTTTTTTGGGGACTAATGAGGCACTGGAAATGAACATAAACGAGGCACTGAACCAGGTTCATCGCTGGATAGAGTCAAAACAACTGAAATTGGCGCCCCACAAGACAGAACTGGTAATCCTGGTCGGGCGGCACAAACTAACCAAAATGATTATAGAGATCATGGGAGCGAAAATCCCATCACAGGGATCCGTGAAATACCTCGGAGTCCAACTGAAAGGCAGAAATATGAACATGACGGCGCACGTCAACTGGGTCGCCAAGAAAGCAGATTCCGCAGCCACTGCCCTCACAAGGCTAATGCAAAACGTAGGAGGTCCTAGAGCTAGCAAGCGCCGGATACTCAGCTCTGTCGTGAATTCAATTCTGCTCTACGCGGCGCATTTCTGGCAAGTTGCCGTTAAAATACAGAGAAACAAAAACAATCTCGAGAAGGTGGCTAGGCGTACCATGCTCCGGATTATCAGCGCATACCGTACCGCGTCCAGAGAAGCTGCCAGGGTGATATCCAGCTGCCCCCCCCATCGACTTCCTCGTCGATGAGCGAGCTCACGCACACGAAGGAGGCAAGGTAGATAAGGCAGAAGCCCGCAGACGCCTGCAACGCAGATGGCAGGAAAGGTAGGAAACGGAAACCGGGAAGGCTACATGGACCAAGCGCTTGATTCCTGACCTGCGTCCGTGGGTCAATAGAGAGCGCGGCGAAACATCCTACCACGTAACCCGGATGATAAGCGAACACGGATGCTTAGAGCCTACCTACACAGGTTCAAGGTCGCTGAGACAGAAGAGTGCTGCTACTGTGGCCAGCCAGACACCGCTGAACATACTTCCTTCTTCTGCGAGAGATGGGAAAACGACAGACGCCTGGCAACTTCGGAAATAGGATAACTGACCTCTGATAACTGCGTTAGGAAAATGCTAATAGACCAACCCCACTGGAAAGCAATCTCCAACTTCATCATTAGCATTATCACCCAGAAAGAGGCCGAAGAACGCGCTGCCCAGGCAGCCACCTAGCAAAATCTCAAGAATAGAAGCAAAATCCAAACTCTCAAAAAAACTAGGGCGGTAACAACTGTCCGGGCTGCCCACCCTGAAGGAATGCGAAAGCGATACCGGGGTGCAGGTCTCTATAGCCAAGTGGAAGAAGGGGTTTAGTGAGTGAGAGCCTCACACGCAGGCTGGTAGAGCTTCCCCCAAACCACAATAAAAAAAAGGATCTTTTGTCTAGTAGTTTTCTCAAGCTAGGTTGTGGGGTTCGTTGTACTGGGTAGATAAGCTGGATCATCAAAGATTGTGGTCATTTTTCGTTTATAGTCAGCACATTACCACAGAGCAATTTCCCTGATCAGCTGGTAGGACCACAATGCTGTTGTTTTCTCTTAGTGCCTTGAGGGCTTTGAATTCCTTATATGAGATTTTTCTTGTCGTTGGTTTGGCAGATCTTAAAATGTGGCATGTTTCCTGTCTTATTGTCTCGGCTAATGTGGCGGGGCCACATCTCAGACACCCCAGATATATATACGACCAACAAGACAAACAAACAACCGAATCGAAGCACCGCACACAGCGCGCATGACCCGAAGCCAGACAACTATATGTAGTCGCATCCCACGAACGAGCTCTCACTATCAGTGTTGCCAATTTAGCATATTTTATGCTAGATTTGGCATATTTTTGTGTTGTTTAGCATATTTATTTGTTGTTTAGCATATAGCATATTTTTTAGCATATAAAATAATTATTGGATAAAAGTTTAACCATGAAACAAACGATCCGTTTTGCTACCGATAAGAGTACGTAATTAATTTATCAACTTCAATAACAGCTGTGGCTTTTTTCTTTACCTTTAATTATTATAACATAATTATATGTTTTTTCGGGTACGTCTAGGGTTATTGTTTGGTTATTTATCCAGGCTCCTTGTATCCCGACTCTGTGTATCCGGGCTGTGTGTATCCCGGCTCTGTGGTATCCCGGCTCCCGTACAGTTTTACGTGCATTAATAACACCGCCACATAAAAAAAGTGGTCACTACATTTGACTAGACCTATCTAGTTATGGATTTCGATGCGCTGAATCCGATGTCCGCTTGATCCGTACACTCTCAAAATTTCAAAAATGGGAAAAAATTGGGAAAAAACCATTAAATTGTCAAAAACTGCTGTTGTGAAGATGCATTTTTTTTTGTTGAACTAATTTACGTCAACGTTGCCTGAATTTCACACCGAAACTTCTAATAGAGCTGAGAAAGTATCTATTTACATGAGAAAGTATCTTTATTTTCGGTAGAAGAAACTTTAAAAGTAGTCAAACCTTCTCTAATTGATATTAGAATTCCGAGCCGATACATCTACAATAGATAGGCTCATATCACAATGGAGCAACATAGTGCACAATAAATGGAAACACACATCTTCCACTATAGAATTCTGCAATGAAGTAATTGATTATAAGGATGCAGCTGGTAATAACCCCTTTCAAGATTTATCTCAGCTAGCAATATCATTATTATCATTACCACATTCCAACGCGGAAATTGAACTTAAATTTTATACATCAGATTCGGACTAAATAAAATGCTGTTATTCTTACACGGTTCCGGGTAACGTACTGTGCTCTATGGGTACTAAGGAGATTTATAGTGAGGCTTCCTCGACTACATGTACATCAACTGCCGATGAAAACCAAGATGTTAACATTTTATTTGATAACATAGTCGATTAAAACATAAAATAAATCTAAATTTTGTTGACTAATAAACATTTAACATTATATTACTTTTAATTTGAAATTGAAGAATGTTAGCATAATTTCCAGCATAATTATAAAGCGATTAGCATAATTTTGGCAAAATTTTAACAGCAGCTTTGCACATTTTATATTAATCCTGTTGGCAACAGTGCTCAGTATGTGTCTAACAGTTAACCCAAACCAAAGAATGTTAGTTCGCCGAAACGTCGAGAATACGGTTCATTTCAGAACCAACCCTCAACATCAACTGGAAATCCCCAAGAAAACAAACCAAAACATGCTTCTATCTGCGAAAACCTCAAATACAATATTACAAACCTTCAAGGGCAGGAAACTTACCACCTCACCCGTAGTTTCGAGAAACTACGGACGAAACGCTCTCAATTATTGTGCGATTTAGCATTTTTACGTCGCCGTAGAGATGCAGATATAACACTCACCTGTATGAGGCTGTCACACCAAAATCCGATAGCCAGGTCAAACAAAATACTACACAACGCAACCCAAGCGTTGCTTCAGGACGAAATCCAAACCAAACGACAGAAACTTGACAGCATCAGTTAAAAAAAACTGACAACCCACATACCTCTAACCACTACGCTTCACCCTCTCCTCTGGCAACAGATAGACTTAATATCTAATAACAGAGCCGAACAAAATAGATTATTAATCACCAAGAGACGGAAAGAAAAATACAACCTTCTCAGACGGAGACAAAAAGCTGCATCAAAACCACTGAACATCGACAAAGTGGTTTACAATCTTTCAGACCAGTCCCTAGACGAGACTACCAAAACCGTACTGGCCAAGGATTTCAACTTTGCAATCGTATCAACTAGCCTTTCCAAAGAAGACATAATCACTGATGCCGAGACTGCTATATCACAACTCCCTACGACATGAGCCGAGACAATAAGACAGGAAACACCGTTGGGACACCGTAATGATTTCTGAAACCTAACCTAACCTAGGTTAGGTTTTCTAACCTAACCTTCCCAAAGAAGAAATAATAACTGGTGTCGAGTCTGCTATTTCACAACTCCCTGCCACAATAGCCGAGACAATAAGACAGGAAACATGCAACATTTTAAGATCTTCCAAACCACCGACAAGGAACATCTCGTTTGAGGATTTGAAAGCCCTCAAGGCACTAAGAGAAAACAACTGCATTGTAGTCCTACCTGCGGGATTGCATTTTGAGGGTGCATATGATTGGTCGCCATGCTGGGGGGAGTCTCAAGGAGTCGTCTCTCGTCTTCATGCAGTAGTCTCATTTTTCTATCTCTATACTCGTGACATTTCGTGGCTAATTTGCGAGAGAGTCCTTGAATTCCTAAAGTCCATCCACTGACCGGTGTTGGTGTGTTGGACAAGAGCGGATGAAACTTTGGCTTTGTGTCTGACCGAAACTACATGTTCTGGAATACTAGCCGATATTTTTCTATTGATACGTCCAATGTAGATTCGTTCACATGTTCCGCAAAGTCTTTCCTACATTCGATGGGATTCTAACGGATTCTAATATATATATATACATATATATATATATATATATATATATTTACATATATATATATATATATATATATATATATATATATATATATATACACATATACACTTACTTAAGCCACTTTTAAATGCCATGGTTACAGATGCATTAAATCTAGTAACTAAGAAATCAAGGGTATAACATTCCATTTTCAAAACATTAACCAAGTCATCAAACGTATCACAATCTTAACCAATTAACTTGTAATACACCTTGTGGTAGTTTTGAATGTATATATATATATATATATATATATATATATATATATATATATATATATATATATATAAATATATATATAAGAGATGGGTTTTACACATATTAATGATTAGCTGAGTGACAGCGAAATGCAATTTAGTTTAGAATGGCCTTTTGATATGAAAAAAACCATCAACATTCAATAATACCTCAAGGTGTATTACAAGTTAATTGGTTTAGATTGTGATACGTTTGATGACTCGGTTAATGCTTTGACAATGGACCGCGGACAGGCCAACATGGACCACGCAAATATAATTTCTTTATAAGTCTAGTTTCCTTCTTTCTCTTCCAGAAGTCTTTCGTCCTGGTTGACTGCCCAGCTCTTCTTTCAGCAGTCCATTCTCCTCTGTTTGTTGAAAATCTTCTTCTCCTCGACAAGAATTTTGAGGCCAAACATTTTTTTTTCTGTACTCTATTCGGTTTAGACAATCTTCTTCAGTAATTTTGAATTTTTGAAGTTCTTCCTTCATTTGTTTTACATAGCCCCCTTGCCCTTTATAGTTCCAGATTTTATCAAAAATTTGTTTGTTTAACCTTGACCAACCCTTGTCGGTAGAACTGAAGTCGCCGTTTTCTGATCATCACTTCAAGGTTGTCAATTTTATTATAAATTTCTGCATTGAATCTCAGACAATAACCTTCGTGTGTTTTCCTAGGTCTATAAATCCTTCTTAAAATTCTTTTTTCTATCTTGAGCAAATTCTCCTTTCCGGTTATATTTGTAGTTTCCATGCCGTACAAGATGACTGGTGTAACAGCTGTATTCAAATATTGTAATTTTACATTGACAGGTTCCTTGTATTGTATATATTTTTTGTACAAAAATTTAATCTTTCCAATTTCCTTTTTTTGTTCTCAATTGTCAATTTATCCGTCCCATTGCTACTAATTATTTCTCCAAGATATTTAAATCGGTATGTGACCTTTATGCTCCCATAATTTGTTTTTATCATTTTCTTGGTATTTTTCTGATCACTTGTCATCATCTCTGTTTTTACCAACGAAATCTGTAAGCCCAACCGCCGTTTCTTTTAACTGATTAATTTGGTTTTTGGCAAATTGACTATGTCGTCAGCAAATGCTAAACCCTTGGCTTTGAGGTTCTGATTCCTTGTACCAATTTTAGCACTTAAATCGTTCTTCTACCAAAACGTCCTCATGACTTTATCCAAGACCAAATTAAAAAGAGTGGTGATAGACTGTCCCCTTGTCTTAGCCCTGTTTTAACCTCGAAGGACTCGCTAACTTCACTTAATAATATAACTCTGGAAATCGTATTAGTTAACGTAAGTTTTATTAAATTTATGGTTTTTTGATCAACTTGGTATACATTCAATGTGTCAAAAACAGTATCCCTATCCACTGAATCATACTTCTGAAAAATCAACGAATGAGATAAAGATATTCTTTGGCCTGTTTATTTTAATATCAATTTGAAACTAAGAATTTGTTCTGCACAAATTCTTAGTTTAAAATATCTCTTTTAAAGTATCTTTTTTATTACATACAAAAAATGTAAAAATTTAAGTATAGTTTAGGATTGGCAGCAAACCTTATTGATGAGTGCTATTAAAGTAACGTCAAAGGTTCTGTCCCAGCTCGTCGTATAACATAATATCCCTTTGCAAGAGCCAATACCAGTCGATCTTCTCCATATGTTTTTTGAGGAAAGGTATACTAAGTTGCTGATACAACGATACATTTTCCCAGTATATTTTATCTTGAAAGTCAATCATAATTTTTTCGCTTAATATTTGATACTTGCATATTATTTCCCAATTTATTTTATGGTGCCACTTACGTAGAAATGATTCCGTCAGCTTTTGAGTCATATTAATACGTTGCCAGTCTATGCAGTCTTTAAATTCTTCTATAAAAGTTTTGGTCAAGATTTGTTTGCACGACATCCACGACCAATTGACCACATGTTCGAATTTACTTATAAAGGGTCCGCTAAGTTTATGATTCATTCTAAAAAATTTCCAATTAACCTTATCTTAAAACTCGGCTATGAATGGTTCCAATAAAGTCTGACTATAAGCTATTTTATGCCACGGAACTTTGTCTGCATATTCTCTTATAAAGCTTTCGCTCCGCTTTTAGTAAGCTGATATTTTTAACCAATCAACTTCACCTCGGAATTTTCTTATAAACTGTTGACTTACAACACTCTCGCTGAGGGTGCTCCATTCTTCCCTACCAAGTGAATACAACGAATTTTCAGTAAGCTTATATGTGCATATTGCTGACCGATATGTGTTTAATAGATTCGTTGTATTTGATCCCTCCACTGACACCACGAAATATAGTACTGCAGCACAAAAAAAAATATATATACATATATAAATATATATATATATATATATATATATATATATATATATATATATATATATATATATATTATTGTATTTGAGGTTTTCGCGGATAGATACCTGTGTTGTATTGTTTTCTCGGGGATTCCGCGTTGATGCTGAGGGTTGGCTCTGAAAAGAACCGGATTCTCGACGTTTCGGCGAACTAACATTCGCCATTCTCAAGAGATATATGCGTCCGTGCGGGTCAACCGTTAGACGCATACTGTAATGTCAGTATTATCGTATTATCTTGTCAGTATGCGTCTAACGGTTAACCCGCACGGACGCATATATCTCTTGAGAATGGCAAATGTTAGTTCGCCGAAACTTCGAGAATCCGATTCTTTTCAGAGCCAACCCTCAGCATCAACGCGGAATCCCCGAGAAAACAATACAACACATATATATATATATATATATATATATATATATATATATATATATATATATATTATTTATTACTATCGTAAATTCCCTTTAAAGAGAGCGTGTAAACTTGAACAAAAATCATGACAACTCAGTCATGCGGCGACGTTCTTCCCAAATCCTCTTCATTCGTGCACTATGTTCTTTCTTCCGATCGTCCGTCCACTTTTTTCCTGGTATCTTTGGGAGCAGTTCTTTATTAAATTTATGGTGCATTATGGTGTTTCTAAATTTAACCCGATCATTCATGTCGTGTATCGTGATGTTTCGCTGCTTGTGGTCTTCTTCAGTTTCCTGTATCCATTTGGACCTATTTTTACTGTTGAAGGTAATTTTGAAAATTTGTTTCGTAATTCTGTTCAGGTCCATTCTGTATATGTGACCAAAAAATTTAGCTCGTCTCTTTCTGAAATTGTCAGTGATAGGTTCTACGGTTTTATACATTTCTGAAGATGGTCTCTTAATCCATATTCCCTCCTTATTCACTGGCCCAAAAATTTTTCGGAGAATTTTACGTTCTTGTTTCTCTATTTCTTTGATTTTTGAGTGAACATGAATTAATGTTGTTTCTGCGGCATAAAGTGCTTCAGGAAAAACTACTGTTTTGTAGGGTTGTAGTTTTATTATTTAAATTTTAAATAATAAAACTAAGAGAGATATTGATATTATCAAGAGATCAAGATATCATTAAGAGATATTGATTTTTTGTTATAATGATTCCAAGTTAGTCGGTAGGCTCTCTGTAATTTTTTTACTCGTTCTTCATTTGCTATTATATAGGCCGGACGGTTGGATGATTTCTCCTAAGTATTTAAACTGGGAAACTCTGGATACAGAACCATATTGTGTCTTGATGGGTAGATTGTCGGACGGGGATCGTTCTATATACTGTGTTTTTTCATAAGATATCAGTAGACCAGCCTTTTGTGAAATTTCGAGTAATTTTTCAAGTGCATGTTTGGCTGCTTCTCTGCTATTCGATAATATTGCAAGATCATCAGCAAACGCCAAACAATTAATATTAGCTCTATAATCTCTTCTCTTACCAATGTGTATTCCCTCAATCTCTTTTTCCCAAGTTCTGATTATTTTTTCCAGGACCATATTAAAAAGGATGTGTGAAAGTCGATCTCCCTGTCGAACACCCGTATGTATTTCAAAAGGTTGAGAAATTGCTCCACCAAACTTAAGCCTTGATGTAGTATTAATGAGATTTGTTGAATTAATGCCCTGGTTTTCCTATCAACTTTGAATTCCTCCAGAATGCTGAAGAGAGTTGGTCTGTCGACGGAGTCGTAGGCTTTTTTGAAATCAACAAAGGTAATCACGGTGTTTCTACAAGATCGTATTTGCAAGATTGTCTTCAGATTCCAAATTTGTTCCGTGCATGAGCGCCCCTTACGGAAACCTGCCAGATATTCTTCTATCTGTGGGTCTACTTGAGGTTCAAGTCTATTCAAAAGAGCTTTCGAAAGAATCTTGTACGTTACTGGTAGAAGTGAAATGCCTATATATAAATATATATATATATCTATATATATATATATATATATATATATATATATATATATATATATATATAATTTATTTTATTTATCATCTTTATTGTTCGCGCCAATTTTAGAAAATCTGTATTTTTAATTTAACATTGTGTGTCATCACATCCGGTGTGCTCGACCGACACGTGCACGCATCTTAAAGTTTCTCGTTTGGAGTCAAATTAACCAGAGGTGTAATGACGAGCCCAAAGGTCTGAAGCGGCATCCAACGTCTGGAAGACAACAATTTTAAGGGCATCCCTCCACTTTCTATCCCGATTTCCTCCCTTAAAAAGGAGCCGGAAGGACGATCACACGTGGCGGAGACGCGAGCAGCCCTAACAGGTAAGTGATTAGACCAGCCCTGTTTTAAAACTGTAAAATTTTGATTTTCGTGATACACGGTCCAAACATTAGTCCTTCGAACCGGATCGGGGTCAGTTAGTCGAAGACGTACATGTGCTCGGGCGCTTTTGAATTCGCCATTTTGTTTCCAGTCTCGGCGGAGACACTCAGAGCATACTTCATTAATTTCGTTGACCATTAATTTTGTCCGGATATCCTGCTATCGTTGAAATAATCAGTTAGTTATCTGGTTATTCAATTTCGTTGATTATTAATTTTATCTGGTTATCCAGTTTCGTCGCAATAATCAGCTAGTTATCTGGTTATTCAATTTCGTTGATAATTAATTTTATTTGGTTATCCAGTTTCGTCGGAATAATCAGTTAGTTATCTGGTTATTCAATTTCGTCGATTATTAGGTTTGTATGAATATCCCGATTTCGTCAAAATAATTAATTGATTGTCTAGTTATTCAATCTGGTTGATTATAAATTGTTGTCTGTACATCCAGTTGTTGCCTGCTTATTCATTTTTCATTGATTATTTAATTTTGTTTGACTTATTTTGTCAACTTCCGTTTATCTTTCTATCCTTAGTATTCTCATTACTGCTCGTCGGTTTTTCATAATAGATAAGCGAGAGAGATCATTAAAAATTTTGATTAGTCGGAAAGAAAACATATTTGCGAGGGTGCAGCGCCTCTATGATTTTTCCACTCAGATCAGCGACGCCACATCTTTAACCCATTTTAAGGCATCGTACCCAATCTTTGACGGAGTAGAATGACCTGGAAATGCGTATTAATGATTTAGAATTGGAGCTGAACCAGGAATTTGTTCCCTCCTTCGATATGGCCATTCAGGACTTAGTGGATTGTATCGAGCAGGTGGCCTCGACTGTCTGTGGTACCCCGAAAACGCCAACATCGGCCCCATCTCCATCGCGGATAGATGCCCCAAAGCTGAAACGGTTAGAAATCCCAAAGTTCGATGGTTCCCCAGATGCGTGGGCTCCGTTTTACGAATTGTTTCATAATTTGGTGCACGACAATTCTCATATGTCTGACCTAGACAAAATGCAGTACCTCGTGACCAGTTTGGCCGGGCCTGCATCGAATATTTGTAAACATGTTAAGCCCACCGGGTCGAACTATCTTCCCACCTGGGAAGCTTTGGTGCACCGGTATAACGATCCTCAAGCGTTAGGTGACGCCTATTTAGAAAAGATATTTGGATTTAAACCGATTTAATTGGAGTATCGCTAGGGCTTAAGTTCATTTCTGGATGAGTTTTGTGCTCCTATCTCGGCGCTACACCGGCTGGCCGATTTGACGGATTTCATTTTCTTGCATCGGGCGTTGCAGGTCGTCTACCCGGGCACTAAGCGGGCATTTGAAGCCGCCTTGCGGGAAACCGATGTGCCCACCTATAAGGACTTTGTCAAATTTGTGGAGAGACATCTTCGTACGTTGCCGACATCAGATGCTGCCCAAAGGGTGTCCAAAGGATCTTTCAAACCTCGATCGACGACGCGGAATTTTGTGGTTCAATCGGAGACACGACATGTGGGTACAAAGTCTTCTTTTGTTGTTGTTGCAAAGAGGGCATTCATCAATTGCAGGTTTGCCCCAACTTTTTAGATATCACTCCCAAAATGAGATACGATCTAGTAAAAGAGCATGCTCCTTGCATTCGTTATTTATCCCATCAACATTCGCTCCGGAGGTGCCCGGAGACCACTAGTTGTTCTCAATATTCATTATCCCATCACTCGTTGTTGCGTTCTGTTTCGACGAAACGGCGAGCTACAGAGAACCGCGCCGTCGCCCAGAAGGCATTGTGCGCATGGCGAGATGAAGGCTCGGCCAAGTGAACAGCTCCTTCCGTGTTGCTGTCTACCTTTGTTGCCGAAATTCCCGATTCTACGGGGAAACGGTACGCCGTGCGTTCTTTTTTTGGATTGCGGAAGCGAGGCGAATTTCCTATGTCGAGGTGTCTGTGAAAGACTAAGATTACCCGTGGAAAAGTCCCATGTATTGGTCATCGGATTTAGCGGCGCGAAAAGTGCCGTTGTCGGTCAAACGACGACGACCATATGGTCGCGCTTTGATGCTGGTATGTCTCTTCCTGTCAACGCGTTTGTCGTTGAGAATATTGCGGGCAATATACCTCCAAACAGTCTAGATCTTTCGGAGTTGGGCCATTTAGCAGATTTGCCCCTAGCCGATAGTGATTGCGGCCAATCGGGGAAAATTAAAGGCATCATCGGAGCGGGATTGTTTCCTTTGGTTGTACCAAAGGAAACTCCGCTCCGATGAGCCTTCTAGGGTGAATGAGAACTTAGGAGAACGAGATATAGCTTCTCCCGAATTGCCCGTCGCATTCCGGACTCCCTTCGGTTACGTGCTCATGGTAGCACTCCCGAATTCTGGACGAACTGAATGGCACTCATTGGTAGCCACAAAGGAATTCGCGAGTTTGGATTACACTCTGAAACGTGTCTGGGAGATTGAGGAAGTCCCCTCTTCTCTAGAGGCCATCGTATCTAAAGAGGACCGAGAAGGTGATGAACTTTTTTCCTCATCGGTCCGACGCGCCTGGGACTGAAGATATGTTGTTGCACTTCCCTTTCGGGAAAATCCAGAAGTCTTGGGGAACGCCTTTGGACCAGCGTGTAGGCGTTTCGCCTACGTGTAGGCATTTAAAAGAGGCTTACCAGTCGGTGATGCGTGATTATATTGAACAAGGTCATATTTCTTTCAGTAAGGGCTTCACCCCGTCAGAAGCTTACTTTATTCCGCACCATGCCATCTTCAAACCTCACTGTTCGAGTACTCTCTACGTATTGTTTTCGACGCTAGTGCCAAAGGTCGAGGCGGACGTTCATTTAACGATTTGGTGTGTACAGGGCCTAAATTGCAAACCGACATTTTTTCGTTGTTGGTTAACTTCCGTTTGTTTCCAGTCGCGTTAACGGCCGATATTCGACAGATGTATAGGCAAATTTGGGTTTGTCCGGAACATCGCCGGTATCAACAGCTCGTGTGGCGGTTCCACCCGGATCAACCATTGCAGATCGGCCAATTGAATTGTGTTGTCTTCGGCGTCATTTCGTTCCCCTTTTTAGCCCTTCGCACCGTCCGTCAGTTGTTGGATAACGACGAGGATAAATATCCTCAGGCAGCGAGCTATTTACGGCGGGATATGTACGTCGACGATTTTGTAACGTCGGTGCCTTCAGAAAATGAAGCGGTTCAAGTTTACTTGCAATGTAAACAGTTGTTGATGGGCGGGGGTTTTGAGTTGTGCAAGTGGGCGACCAGTTCGTACGCTGTACAAAAGCAATTGGTCGTAGGCGACGCACTGTTGCGTTTGAAGACGTTTGAAGACAACCCGAATTGTACGGTGTTGGGTTTACAGTGGAAGCTGACACCTTTGAGTTTAAAATCCAGGCCGAGGGGCGTTGCGGAACCAAGCGGGACATCTTGTCCACGGTCGCCAGAATATTTTTTCCACTCGGGTTTTTGTCCCCGGTCACGCTGTTTCTAAAGATTTTAATCCAACAATTATGGATAGGAGTGGGATGAGACGAAAGTCCTTCTATGATTGTATTGGAGAAATGGAATACCTTTCAGGAACAATGTGCCGAATTGTCGTCGGTGTCGGTTGCTCGGTTTGTTAGGGCGTCCCCACAGGGTAGCCTCGTTCTCGTGGGTTTTTCGGATGCATCTGAATGGGGATACGGGGCCGTAGTATATCTTCAGGTCGGTTCCGGCGGCGACTCCCCTGAGGTTTTTCTGGTTTGTGGGAAGTCCAAGGTGGCGCCCACAAAGGTTCCGTTAATACCACCCCTGAAACTTTGCGCAGCGCTCCTGCTGTATAAATTGCTGAACAGGGTTGTAGAGAATTTTAGCACGCGGAACTTGTTCCCAAAAATACACGTCCCCAAACGTTCACCGACTCGACCATTGTTTTATGTTGGCTGGGGTCGTCTCCGACAAGGTGGACCACCTTTGTGGCGAACCGGGTGGCTAAATTTCAGTCATTGGTTTAGGTGTCGCAGTGGGCTCATGTAGACGGTCAGGAAAATCCCGCGGATTGCGGGTCACGGGGTGTGGCTCCCACGGAATTAGGCGGTCATAGATTATGGTGAACTGGCCCGAAATGGCTCCATACCGACGAAGCCCACTGGACCGATCTCGGCGCTGACGTCGACCTGTCAGAACCTCCCGAAGAGAAGGTATCCAACCTTCAGCAACAAGGTTGCCTGGCCCTCCGCATGTCTTCAGCGACGGGCAGGCGACCGCGGAGGACATGAATGAGAGCGAATTACAGCTCTGTCGCCTCATACAAGGTCAATCTTTTCGAGAGGATCTGCACGCCCCGGAAAGCGACAATAGGTGTGCCGCTCGGCTTAGGAATGTATGTCCCTTCCTGGATAGCGGACTGATTCGAGTAGGAGGCCGCTTAGGAGGGCAAAATTAGATTTTGATCACGCCCACCTCATCATTTTGCCCCGAGACAGTCACTCTGTGGTGCTGTTGGTTCGGTATTTACATTTACAGAATTTGCACGCGGGCCCCAATTTGTTGTTGGCCATTTGACGGCATAAATATTGGATCTTGTCGGCTCGGTCTATCATTCGTAAGACCTTGCGGGACTGCAACATTTGCTTTCGTGTTAAACCCCGCCCGATTATGCCATTAATGGGGGATCTACCGTCGTGCCGCATAACAAAGGCGAAAGCATTTTTGCGTACGGGCGTGGATTATGCGGGTCCCTGGAGGATAAGTTTGGGCCGCCGTCGGCAGCCGATCGTCCAGAAGGCATGCCTTTGTTTATTTGTTTGTCTGGCCACCAAGGCGGTGCATTTGGAGTTGTTCGCCGCTTTGTCCACGGAGGCGTTTCTGCTCGCGTTTAAGCGGTTTCTGTGGAGACGAGGAGCCTGCGAAAATTGGAAGAGTTGTCGGCTTTTCATGCGTCTTCGAATTTTGACAACGCTCTTTCGGGGGGATTAGAGGAATTCAAAATTAACTGGCATTTCATCCCTCCCGGGTCTCCGCACTTAGGTGGAGTCCAACGTCAAGAGCGTCAACTCTCATTTGTTCCGCGTGATCGGCCATCAGTTGTTGACATATGAAGAGATGAATACTTGTCTGGTCCAAATAGAGGCCTTGCTGAATTCTCGTCCTCTTTGTCCTTTGAGCGAAGACCCGGCCGAAGCTTTGGCATTGACTCCCGCACATTTCCTCACCTTGACACCTTTAAAGGCGCTTCCCGCTTCGGATGTATCCGCGTTGTCGGCTACGGGATTATCGCGGTACTAGCTCCTCGACCAAATTGATCAGCCCTTCTGGAAAAAATGGACGCAAGGGTATCTTCATGAGCTCCAGGTTAGGGCGAAATGGGTCCAGGATACGCCAAATTTAAACGTGGGGACGCTGGTCCTGGTTAATCGCGGTCCGCTAGCCCCTCTTCAATGGCCATTAGGAAGAGTCGTTAACGTGTTAACTCGGGACAGGATGGTATTGTACGTGTAGCTTCGGTCCGCACCACCCGGGGATTGTTTAATCGGCCCATGGCCAAGTTGTGTCCCCTTCCGTCTCAGTAGTTTGTCGTTGGGAGTTCTTTGTTATATTTTGTTAGTTGTACATATCTATATATTGGAATACCAAAGTTATTTTAGTTAGTTTCATTTCGTTATTTCTATTTTCTCGAAGTTGACCTCATTTTCATTTATTTTATTGGTAGAAGTTTATTTTAACTTCCTCAATATTGTTTATTTTTTCCCTTTTATGGATTTGATTTTGGCCCATCCTGGCCTATTATTGTTTAGTTTTCTGCTGAAGTGGGTTACTTCAGGGACGGCAGGATGTTCGCGTCAATTTTATTAAATCTGTATTTTTAATTTAACATTTGAATCGATTTCGGCACCGATCAACAGAAGGGGAAAGGTATATCGACCTGGGCCGAAATCACGCGATTTATCAATTAATTTCGTCGCGAATTCATATATTTTGCGGCAGTATGCTTCGAGTGCGTGAAGCATAGATACAAGAATCGAAGCGCGAACGAAGCTCGACCGACACGTGCACGCATCTTTAAGTTTCTCGTTTTAAGTCAAATTAACCAGGGGTGTAATCATGAGCCCAAAGGGCTAAAGGGGCATCCAACGTCTGGAAGATAACAATTTTAAGGGAATCCCTCCACTTACTATCCCCATTTCCTCCCTTAAAAAAGGCGCCGGAAGGACGATGACACCTGGCGGAGACGCGAGCAGCCCTAACAAGTAAGTGATTAGACCAGCCCTGTTTTAAAACTGGAAAATTTTTATTTTCGTGAGACACGGTCCAAACATTTATTATAAGCGAAAAAATAATTTCTACAATCTTTTCGTATTCACATATATAAACATTCACATGTATAAACATTCGATCTGTATATTTGATACCGTTAGAAAGCCTTTGAAGAGCCAATAAAAACAAACGTAAATTTAAACCAATATAGTACAACGTATAATTGAGTAGCATCTTTTTGTAGTAAAAGTTATCGGTCCCTAGATAATTAATCAGTTCTTTAGGTGGTTTGGCGTCACCACGTGAATCGAAATAACATTTAATTTGTCCGAACCTCGTTTAAAATAGGCTACCCAATGACTGACAACTTTATCAGAATTTTCAAGATTCAAAATGCCACACTCGTTTCTATTCAGTTTCAAGGGAAGCTCGTCCTTCATATACACTCCCCGAAAGTTCTTTATTTTAAGTGGGTTTATGCATCGATCGATGTCATAGTTGGTCAGTGCTTTTATGCTTGTTTTGTCTTTTTTTTAACCTTTGCCTTTGAGACGAAGCTCACTCTAATCGTGATCCTACGTTCATTCGCGAAACTCCAGCCTCCAAATCTTCTATAGACCTATTGTGTCGCTTAAGCTCGGCCAATTCTTTATTTATTTTTGCATTCACTATTGAAGTAACTATAGACGCACCTCCGCCCAATATGCCCCTAAAGCACTTAATCCGGAAAAACCAAAGGTAAAAATCTTCCAGAATGATTTGATTGAAGTTGTTCATAAGACATAAGTTCAACACCATGGTTAGATAATTTCGCTTTCGTTAATTTCTTATGCTGACTTCCGGTCAATAATATAGAATGCTTGCCGTTAATCAATTGGTTATGCTGCAATTGCAACTTTACAAGGTCGTGCAGTTTATTGGCTTTTCGAAGTTTTAACAATTGATTTTTTAGTTAGTTTTCTTTTTTCTGTACTCATTTATTAACTAGAATATTTTTATTTAAATCTTTCTCGTTCAAATCAGCGTCGGGATCGATCACCCATGCTTTATGTTCGAGAACGTGGTCGGTTTGATGTCGAACTTTGGTGCTCTTGTCATTCTGTAGAAAATATCATGGTCTTTAGCGGCCGCATCTAATTTTTTGATGGGTTCGTCTCCCCTTTTCAACCCCTCCTCCAATTTTGTAACTGGTCCTAGGTAGGTGTATCCAGGAGCGTGAAGTTGAAGGGTAAAATGTTAATGAGGTCATTGAACAAACCTGAACCCTCTTTAAGAAATCCTTTGGGGAGGCTTGGAACTATACGAATCAACTATTCTAGAGCTTTGGGACAATCCACAATATTTTCTAAAGAATTCTTTATAAAATTAATAATGCCTAGTTTCTCGTTGTGATAGTTGTTGTTACCAGCCTGTTCTTGAGCATAAGATACTGTAACTTTTCATAAGTCCGTTGAGGTTATTGATGTTTAATGATGTTAAAAACCACATATGTAATTTAAGAATTAATTTTATTTCGAGTCAATTCATTCTGAATCACAAATTCAAATTTAAGAAAAACCTACAATTATTATATTACTATTTTACAACCGCGTTCGTAAACATGATGCTATGCCAATATATTTTGCTAAGTATTGTGGTAGGCAGCACTTGTATTAAGCTCATTGCACAAAAATGCGTCAGTGCATTGCGGTTCGCCGTACGTGCGAGATTGGAAAAATATTTACTGCACACACCAATGCGGTAAATGGATTGCGTATTTAGTTTTTTTTTTGTAACTTTTATTTAATGAGGAAATATTTAAGTTGTTTCGATCGAATATGTTGTATCTATTTGTGTCTTAGTATTATTTTATAGTTCCAATTGTATTTTATAATGTATTTTATAGTGAACTTGTAATTATTTTACTATTTTTTTGGCACCGAAGAATTTAATAATGTATGGCCATTTATTGAATACGGATTTACATTTTGCGATGTTGATGGGGAAGATGCGACAAGACGGCAAATAAAACTGATGGAAATCGGAATAAGAAGTGAGTCAGTTCATATGCTGGTAGTGGTGTCGTTGAAGCAGCAAAGGAGGCGACAGAAGAATACAGTAGGAAATTAGAAGAGGTAGAGTTCCACTCTACCTGTTCCACACGGTAGAGGATATAGACATGATGGCAAAGAAAATGGAGTCAGCACTTGTGAAAAAGAAAATCAAAGAAGCGTTTCCAGGCCGAGCATGGTACGACTGGGAAGTGCGGAACGCAAAGCAAAGGTTTCGAGAAGTTACGAGAGAATGGAGAAAGGGAGAAGGACTCAAAGTGCACGTGCTGGAACTGAAAACAGAACTGCAAAAAATGGAGAAGAAGAAAAAGGAGCTTTGGGGGAAAAAAAGAAGCAGCGGGTACGGGAAATCAAGACGGAAGCTTAGCTGTGGAAATACGTGAGAGAGAATAGGAAAAGGAAGGTAACATTACCCAAGAGCATTGCGATAGAAGAATGGCAAAAACCACTTCATGAGGATGCTAGGAGGGGTGGAGATACGGTCAGGAAGAGATGATAGTTCAGGAGATTGACAGAGAAAGCAGGAAGACCTCGCCGAGGATATCACCGTGACAGAGGTGGAGGATGTTATTGATTCCCTAAAGCCAAGGAAATCGGGAGGTTTGGATGGGCTCGGAAATGAAGCGTGGAAAGAAGCACATGGAACCTGTAAGGAGAAGTTTACGGAGGAATTAAGAAGGATAGGGAGAGGAGACAAAAGAATACCAGACAGCTGGAAAGTGGGGATAATTCAACCGGTGTTTAAGTGTGGAACGAGGGACGCGCTAGAAAATTATAGAGGTATAACTTTGATGCACTCCTCATACAAAATAATTGCTAAAATCCTGGATTGCCGCTTGCGGAAGGAAATCAATGAAAGGAAGCTTCTGCCGGAAATACAAGCGGGGTTCAGAGAAGGAAGGAGCACGCTGGAATACCTGGTTACCTTAAAAGTCATCATAGACCAAGAAATAAGAAAGGGATGCCTGTTTGCTCTTTTCATTGATTTGAAAGCCGCATATGACTCGGTGAACAGAAGGAGACTGGACGAGTGTTTGGGCAAGCTAGGTATCTCAGAGAGTGTAAGAAGGAACATCAGGAATTTGTACTAGGAAACGGTCTGTAAGGTAGTAGCGAATGAATGGGAATCGGACTATTTTGAGGTGAGGAAGAGCATGAGACAAGGCTGCCCTTTGAGTCCCGCGCTCTTTAATCTGTATGTGGCAGATATGGAAAAGATTCTACTGGCCGGGCAAGCTGGAGGATTGGTCATTGGGGAAAAGAAGGAGCTTCAAGTGGAGCTTGGCATATGCGGATGACATGGTGGTATTTGCAAATTCGGCTAGTGAGTTGAAGGACGTGATTGAAAGGCTCTGTAGGTATTTCGAAAAAAGGGATTTAAGGGTGAATGTTGGTAAAACAAAATGGATTCGGTTTAAAAGGGGTGGGCGATATAAGAAAGAAAGGTTTGAATGGCAGGGTACTGAAATAGAGGAAGTTAGTAAATTTAAGTATTTGAGGTATGTCTTTGGGACTGAATACAGTAATAAAGAGCACATAGAGTATGTTACAAAGAAGGCATGGGTGGCGGCGGGTCGTATATGGGAGGTTTGGAAAAGGAACTTTGACGGAAACTTTAGAGAAGCAGAGAGCATATGGAAGGCATGTGTTCGAAGCGTGTTACTGTATGGATGCGAGGTCTGGGGAACGAAAGAGGAAGACAAGATCGAAAGGGTGCAGCTAAAGTTTTATAAGAAAGTGTTTTGAACAAACTTGGATATATATTAATAGGTCGACGCCTGGCCACATTGTGCTTGAGGAAGTGAGTGCTTGTAAGGTGGCGGTAATTGCTGCGGAAAGAGTGATAAAGTGCGAGTATTGGGTGGATGGGTTAGGAGATGAAAGGATAATAAAGGAAATCTTTCGAGTAGTGAATAAAGAGGGGGTAAGTGGTAGCAGAGAAAGTGGTCGGGGGCTGAATAAAAGGAAACTGTATGAGAGAGGCGGGTTATCATCCGAGGGGTTGGAAACGGAAAAAAGTGCGGGTGCTCAGTGGAAACGGATGCTAAGAGAGAGGTTATTAGAAGTAGACTTCCAAGACCGCCAATCCAAAATAGAGGCTAGTAAATATCACCAAGTCTACAGTCAGATACAAGTGCACGGTCGTGTTCCTGGTTATTTGTGGACAAGTAAAGGTTCGGACGACCAGCCCGTGTTGGCGAGATTTAGGTGTGGTAATGAAGAGAGTGGAAGGAGGCATTGGATATGAGGAAAGTAGAAGGTGTTTGGTGTGTGGGTTGAAGGAAAATATGTGGAGTCATTGGTTGGAAGAATGCACGATGGCGGAGTGGAATGGCCAGGAGAGAAGACGATGAAAGGATTGGAGTGAGTGTATGGACGAGAGCGGGAAGCGACTGTCGTTTTTTATACAGAGTGAAAAGATGGAAAGAGCGGATGCGACAGTTTTTTGAGTTTTTTGTGTGTTGCGGTTTAGTTTTTTTTTTTAGTTCGTGAGCTTATGTCCGATGTACTGGTGTTGATGTATAGGTTTATAGGGTGGTAAAATTTCTTTTTTCTTTTTAATGGGGTTTTAGTTTTACTACTTTTTATTATTCTTATTATTTGTTATTGTTTTATTTTTATGTATATTTTGTATGGAATTAGTTTTGAAAGTTTAAAAAGATAGGGCTAAATTAAATATAGATTTGAAAGGCAAACTTAAAGAATTTGCAAATAAATCTGAAACCTTTTTTAAACGACGGCTAGAAGTATGAAAAATCGAACTATATTTTTGAAAACATATACCTTTATCAAGAGATACCGTTTCTCGTCGAATTTTCGCCAAACCACATAATATAGAATTAGTTCTGTTAAATCTAATACCAACTATCCAGTGTTTGCTCTAAAACTTGACTAAACTACTGACATTACTAAAATGTTGCAATTAATTGTTTATGTGAGATACGTTTTTGAAGAAGACATATCGGAAGATTTTTTATAAAGTTAGAAGGAAGGACAAATGGAGAGAAAATATTTGAAATTATTACTAGATATTTTGAGGAAAATGGCCTTACCTGGACTGTTGCGGTATACCAACCACAGTGTTGCGGTTTTCACTGATGGTGCGGCAGTATTAACAGTTAGTAATAAAGGACTAAGAGGGTTAATAAAGAAAATTGAGTATTAGCTTGCCTTTGTATAGCTTGCCTATGTATATATGATACATAGGCAAGCTCTAGTTGTAAAAGATATTGATTACACAAGATATTAAAGGTTGTCATTGCTGCAATTAATTACATTAAAAGTAACAGTCTAAACAGTCGTCTCTTTTCAATACTCTGTAAAAATATGTGTTCTGTTTATGAGACATCATTCGAACATACCGAAGTCAGATAGCTCTCGCAGCAAAATATTGCGACGTATTTTCGATTTGAGAAACGGGGTCTACATTTTTTGATAGAAAATAAACATTTATTGGCACGCTCATTCATTAATAATCAAATTAACATTTTACGAAAATCTTAACGATATGAATTTGAGTCTTCACGGAGAAAGTACAAACATTTCAATATTAAAAACTAAAATGGAAGCTTGTAAAAAGAAACTGAAACTTTGCTAATGAGAATTAAAAAAAAAACAACACTACAGAATTTACTAAAGAAAATAACATAGATTCTTGTTATTTAAAAACACCTTTTCCCGTTATTTGATGAAATTGTGAGAAAACTTAACGAAAAGGTTAGAAAAATTTCCAGATAAGTTGGATCCATTTTCGTTTGATATTATTCATTCAAATATCCCTTTAGATGAACAAGGATAGTTAATTGATGTTTCAAGCGACTAAACACTACGCACCCAATTTAAGTCTCAGATTTTCCTAAAATGTTGGTTATCGATTGGAAACGAATATGCCGATTTTAAAAGAAACGCAATCAATATTTTAAATCAGTTTCCAGGATGACTTACCGCTTGCGATTTCCAATATAAAACCGACCATGGAAGCAATTATGAGCTCGTTTTATGAGCAATTATGAGCAACGCATACTCGCATTTACTTCTTATGATGTAAAGTTTTCAAAAAATGTGTTTATTTATGATGTATGATGTATTTACATAGTCCACGAACTCTACAATAATGAGCATTTACAATTGTGGTCGTAGATAAAAATACTTATTCTCATATGCATAAATAAAACCATTGGTTCCTAAAATTGTTTGTTGAAAAAACCTGCAATAAGGCAGAAATATATATGGGGTTTTTAAAAGAGGGTCGATGAGTCATCAATTTTTTTTGAGTCTCCACTAATATCTGCTAATAGATGTTATTCATTACCTGAAGTTTTAAGGTGTCACAAATTTTATAGCATTTTTATGATATTTATAAGTTTGGTTTTGCGTTATTTTAAAAAGACTGTATTTTAATCAATGACGTCACCAACACTTCTTTAAGAAACCCAGTAAACACAATTTACAAAAAGAATTTTACTTTACCAACTTAACGATAAAAAAGTCTACTGTCGATCCAGGGTTCGCGACAAAATTTAACAAAAACTGGGGGGTCAATCGATGTGGTATAATCGATGGTTATGTCGTCGTCGTGTAATTTAATTGTTTTGCTGTTAATTTTATATTCTTTGTGCTCCCTATCTTACCATATACCATATTTGTCGTCATGTGCTCGTGGTAGATATTCCTTAGCAATCTGACCCAATGTTATCGTTTTGGAAATGCTTGGAGAAATAGATGTTGGACTTGGTACTTGGAATCTGTCGGGAGGGTATGGTGAAGTAGGAATAGAAGGAAGCATCATTGATGGCTTACGGGCTAACTTTATTAAGTTTTCGTCTGTTAGGTCAACTCCTTCCTTAATCTTATCGACTGCTATATTACATACGACCGCTGTTAGCCATGATTGTTTTTTTCAACGAGTTAACAGGCTTCCGACTTTCTACTTCTTCTACCTGAGCTAGCATCTTCCTTCATTACCCAATGCTTCTTCTCTCGCTCCTGAGCATCTATAAACTTCTGCTTAAGTTCTTTTTTAAGTTTCTTCATTTGTTTAGTATCCCCTTCCCAACCCGGCATGCCGGTTTGTGAGGGCTTAAGTTGGTGCGAAGCACCAAGGTTATCATTAGAAATGTTTATCTTTATTTAATACAAAATATATGTGAAATTTTTCACCTTTACCTTTACTAACATATAAACGTGACGTGCGTGCATGTTACGTTTGACGTGAGGTTACGTACGTTTACGTCGACGTAAATATATTTGCCTAGTCAAATCTTCGTTTGTACTTGCCCTCCGACATAATTATATTATATTATTAATACTCAAATCCACAGATATGAAGCTGAAATTTTCTTTCCAACAGGCATCTGTAATGACGAGAAACTGTGGAATACCTACGTTAGAGCCTACAAAGTCGTCGTAAATTTTTCTCGTGTAGTGTTTGTTTTGTTTAAAAATGCAGAGGAAATTCAAGTGGTTTCTGATTACTTTCAAGTCGACTAATCTGTAGTATTGGCTCAAGTATACACAGGAAATATTTTTTCTACCCCTCGTAAAATAAGATTTAATTTTATCTTGCCTTTCTAAAATACAATAGTCAAAAATTATTAGACTATTTGGTTTACCTCATTATTTACATTATCATTTTTTCACTATTCATATATAATCAGCTATTTTTATACCTTCCTTTGATTCAATAGTTCTATACACTGTCTGTAAAATCTTGTTCTTGTTCTCTTGTTCAATGGATTTGGTATATACATACAGGTTTTTAAAAGGAATGCAGTCTTTGGTTATTAGGTTCCACAGTAAGATTGTTTTTCCGCTTCCCGACGAGCCAACTATAATACACCTTATAGGTAATGGAAACATACCTTTAGAATTATCAGGACCTTCAAAGGGAATAGGTGTAATGTCATATTTGTTTTCTTTAAGCATATCGGTTCTTTATTTTTTAAGAAATACAATAAATAAACTAGTAACATGGCAATTATAAACATTTCTGGAAGGCTAACGAGTTTACGCATTAGGTTCGAGCTTACATTACATTTAAAAGCATCTTTTCGAGAAATGTACACTCAAAAAATAGAAAAATTTAGGTTCAGATTTTCCGCGATAGTGGATATTTCGTAAAGGAGTAAAGAAGGCTCCTACGACATTATTTGCGAAAGGATCTGCAAAAGGAAAAACTACCACCATTGAGGAAGCCAAAGAGTTGCATAAGGATGTTAGGCACATATTTGAAACGAGGTCAATTATCACCCTCGGTATAGACGAATTGTGGGCAGCAGACCTCGTAATTTTATCGACCTTAGAGCATGAAAATGATAGATACAAGTTACCTTTTAAATGTTATTGATACGTTTTCCAAGTTCGCTTAGGGAGTACCCATCAAAAAGAAAAAAGGCACGGAAGTACGTAAAGCCTTTGAAAAGCAGCATGAGCACCATCCACAAACATTCTTGCACACAGATAAAGGGTTAGAATTAGAAAATTATTTGTTTAAAATTTTGCTTAAAAAGCATCATTTAACAATGTATAACATTCAAAGTACTGAAAAATTGGCTATAGTTGAAAGATACAATAGGACCATAAATGGAAAAATTAAGAGTAAATTTTTAAGATTTTTTACGAAAACAACCACAAAAACGTTCATAAGATAATCAGTTATCATCAATTATTATACAAAAGTATAAAAAGAAAACCAGTGAGGTTGTTGACCAAACTACTTTTACAGTAGGTGACAGAGTACGCATTCAAGCATTTGTAGTGACATCTAACAGCCAGTCTTAAAGACCACGAAAAGCCATTCCCTCTACCAGTGCTGCGCGCAAGCCCAACGATGACTCTCGGTAGTGGGAGAATAAGAGAAGCGGCAGAAGAAAGGAAACCAACGGTAGTGGATCAATACTCGCCATCGGTAGAAGCAAAACGATAGTTTACTGATCCGGTAAAAAACTTTTACAATAGTATAAAATATTCAAATAAACGTGTACTTTGTATTCAAATAAACTAAATTTTGTAATACATTTATTGTTGAAATTCATTTCTAATTCACGATAAATAAACTATATTGGTGACTCTTAGAAGAACGCTACGCGCAAGAAAAATGTCTACCGACTGGGCCACAACATCAACCATTTTGGCCAGAGAAACCGGAAATTTGGTTTGTACAAATTGAAGGTCAGTTTGCAATTTCCAATATAACATCGGACACGACGAAATTCAATTAAGTCATCGCTTAACTCGGCCAACAATATCCTAAAGTAATCAAGGATATTATCATAGCACCTTCTGTAACAGAAAAATATTCAAAATTAAAAATGGAGCTAATAAATCGACTAACTGCATCAAACGTTCACATGGAACTAGATCTTGGATTGCGTCGCGAGTTTCTCTGGCGGTTCATCGTCGGAGATGTCACTAAAGCCATCATTGGAAGCGATTTTCTAAAATACTACGGACTCCTTGTAAACATTCATAACCAGAGACTCATGGACAACAATACCACACTCTCTGTCAACGGTTCCCCTTATAAATCGTTGATCAACATATCATCAATCAAGATACCACTGCGAAACTAAAAATACCACGACATCTTGAGAAAATTTCCAGTGATCACCCTGCCACCCGGACGACAACACAAACAAGGAACAATTAAAGATTAAAGAAAGGAAAATTATGAAAAAGATCTTAGGGCCCAGAATTAAAAATAACATACACAAACCCAACAAATCTTCAAACCCAATTCTGAAATATATAGGAACATTTTTAAACATACCGATTCCATAAGAATGAGACAAATTTAATTTTTGGGTCATTTGGAAAGAATGAATCTTACTTACTGAATCCACAAATTTCTACAGAACAAGTTGGGAGTTGGGATGGCCAGATCTGATGAATAGAATGTGATCAGGAATATTGTTCACACAAGGGGATTTGAGGAAGATCAGAGAAAACCAACACGACGTGCATGTTCGGAGGAAGAGAAACTATAACATCCATGAATATGAATAATTTGAATCCATGCATATGAAGAGCTATTGGGCAAGCAGGAAGGCTCAACATGCGTTGATTCCGCGTGGTCCTCAACCGCATAATGAACCATTACAAGTACTTGGACAACGAATGCAAGGTGAGGAATAATTTATGGAAGAAATATAGTAAAGTATCTAACGCTACGTTTGCAGTTGAATGCGCCATCACCGTATCTGAAATAGGTGCGATGCTTGCCACATTAGCAGTTCCACTTTTGAGTGCCTTTATTGCACCGATATGAGTCGGTCTCACCACATTGATGGCAATCATAAGAAGCTCCGGCAGATTAGTAACAAATAAAATTACCAAGCACGCATCGATCGAGCTTCTCGCTAAAAGTAAATTGGATTCGATCCAAGACAAATTTTATTAAGCTTTAAAAGGCGGAAAAATAACTGATGAAGAGTTCAACTACAATGAACAAGAGATTAAGAACTATAACAAAATGAAGAAGTACATTCTAAGTGAGTACAATAAAGGTAAACAGCAGCCTCAAAATATAAGTAAAGATATTAAACAGGGATTAATTGAGCAGGTTAAATCAGTGGGAAGGGCAGAAATTTTGGAAAATTGTAATCCATTCGTAAAAGGTGAAGGGTCTAACTGCCCATCCATTAGAAACTAATGGGTTAACATATTTAATTATTTTAATTAAATAAATGAGTGGAGAACTATTTAATAAATATGATGAAGATATTATTCGAGCCGAATATAGACACGTACAACCAAAGTCGATCCTAAATTTAAATACAGTTAACAAGAAGAATAAATTTCAAATAGAGATTGGAGACAGCTTCGGAAGTTCTGGCTTACAATAATATATTACTGGAGAGTATATACACTCCGACGATACCAATAATTACGTATCTAAGTAAAATGTTAAACTCCTCGATAATTTTCCAGGCTACTATTGGTCGCATAATGAGGATAAAAAGCATATCAATATGACAGATGAGGTGCAAAGCCCTGGTATTATTGGTATCATAAACGGAGCCGTTTCTGTCCCGGGAACATCGGTTACTAATGGCGCTTCGATGAATTCAGGCTTAGTTTCAAGATTCTCGTTTGGTGGTAAAGTTTCTGCTGTAGGAAAGTTGGGTGACTTGAGGACTTGGATTATTTTCTAAACTAAACCTTCCTATTTACAAAGGTGAATTGGAGATATCGTTTACGAGAAACATAAATAGAACATGGAAACTCGATGGAACACTCGACGACGCCATTACCATATATTGGGAAGATAGTTATGAAGGAATTTAAACTGAGTATGCATATCTTGGAATATAAGGGATATCCATGGATTTAATTAATTAACGCATTAACTAAGTTGAACCTTCAATGTATGTTTAACAATTGGCAATGCATTCAACATAGGAACGTTTCGGGCAAAACTTTATCTTTGGACATTATCAACATCTACAGAAACGTAGATAATATTGTCTTTGCTTTTGTTGCCTTTCAAGTAAATAGGGGAAACTACCAACTTAGAGACAATAGCAACTTTGACCAGGCTAATACTTTGAATTTACACTTTGAAATTAATGGTAAAAGATACCCAGAATAGTATTTAGACTTGAACTTTGATGAAGGAAAATATGGCATTGCTTGTGACATGTATCAAAACAATTACAAGAATGTATTCGGTAAAAGTGAACATATCCCATTTTACAAGCCAACACAGTTTAAAAGCAGTAACCCAATAAGTCCAGTCATTTAAGCTTATAATAACCTAACATAAATTAGGTAAGAATCTCGGAATTCGAGATACCCAGCTGTAAGTCGTAAATACTTGTATATTGACACCCTAAAAGTTGTCTCAAAACCTACATATGGTAGGTTTATGGTACCATATGTAGGTTTTGAGACAACTTTTAGGGTGTCAATATACAAGTATTTACAGACTTACAGCTGGGTATCTCTAATTCCGAGGTGAACTTACTATAATGACTGGACTACAATATTCTGTGTCGATTTACCTCGTCAATCTATTAATTCATCAGGTTTTAAAAATGAAATTAAACTTCATGTGGAATTTACTGCAGCCAGTAATGCAACTAAAGGAACTGTATGTAATGTTGTCGTCGTCTCTAATTTATATTTCACGCACGACATCTTGAAAAAATATTATTTAAGAAGATATATGAAATTGCCCCGCACTAGATTCGAACTTATAATTTTTAATGCTTGTTTAAAGCATTAAAATTCATGTTTTTGCAAAATATCCCGCTATAGATACCTTGTCACAACTATTTCTATTGCTGTACTTGCATACACGTTCATCAACCCCGTTTATAGAGGCAGATCATTATTTCAACATTTGTACAGACGCAACGGTAGAGAAAGGAAAGGAAAGTATAGGCTATCGTAAGATATTTTGATATAGAAGACATGTACTCGCTACGTTTCTCAATACAACTGATTGCTATAGATTAGGGTCCCTCACCATAACAACCGTACGTTATAAATCGAAAGCAACGCTTTTCCAATCAACAATACAGCCAATGTAATTCCAACGACGTAAGCCACTTGGCTACTGCGCTTATTGATATTAACATTTGAAATCATTTATATAAACAGCTCCGGGGCATAAGGTCATCTCATTAGTGGATAAGGCAGACTGAGTAATTTCGCGCGCTATTTCGATAGGTAGTAAATAAAACAAAACATATGACTAGTAATAAACATTAAAATGGTAACAAAAAAGGGTTATTTTGCAAAAATTTAAAACGAAAATGTAAATTAGTGGTACAATTTTAGCATAAAACTAAAATAAATTAATGAATAAAAATGAGCTAGAAACAAGTTTAAAAAATATTTCATTAAGAATGTTGAATTTAGTGGTACAATTGTAGAGCAATTTAAGCATTTAGCAATTTAGTTTAAAATTAAGCATTCAAGCAAGAAAAAATGCCTAAAAAGGACCATAAAAAATGTTGAAATTTGCAGTGGTTATTTATGATGATTTAAAAATTAAAACCAAAAAAGGGATGTATCGAATAAATGGAAAAAGCGACCATAACTTAAAAAATTTCGAAGATAATTTATTTTAATGGTTAGACTTAAGCATAAAAAGTATCGTTAATTTATGGTTCCGTTGAAGCATGGTTTTGTCGATTTTAGAACTTGCTGCTTTAATGGTTTAAGTAACCTTAATTTTTTAATTAATTTAAAAATTTTAAGGAAAAGATCACATTTTAATGGTTGATTTGTTGAAGCAAAAAAAGTTAGGAAAAATCATAAATAAAATATTGGCTACTTATGATTTTAAAATTAATATTATTATATTGGAAATGAAGCATAACTAGGCAAGAAAGAAATAAGTATTTGTTTTATGGTTAATGATTACCATTCATATTTGGAGTAGTTTTATGGTGTAAGTTGACTATGATTGTAATTAAACTTGTGGTTAAATTTGACCATAATTTTGAGTGGTCCATAACATATATTTATATACTACTTAGGGCCACAAGGGCCTTTTCAAGATATTGGTCATTTGGAAAGGATAATTACAGAAGTATGTCAGGAAATTACTGCAAATATGATCAAGAATGTATGAAGGGAATTTGATAAAATAACCATTAAATGTCTAGAAAGAGATGGTGGATATATCGAGGCTTTAGTTAATTGAAGCAAAATACAAATTATTATTTTTAATATAATAGTATTATTATAATAAAATTAATAAAATATTTGCAATTACTTATCACGTATTAGTTAACTTGTTTATCTTCTTATTTGCAAAATAAAATATTATGATATGTATATGTATATATATATATATATATATATATATATATATATATATATATATATATATATATATATATATATTGTTGTTTTTTTCTACATCCTGATGGTGTCTTTGATTGTAAAACACTAAAAGTTTTATTCGAAGTACTAAAACAACATAAAAATTAAAAAATGACCCAATGACACTGTTTTTTGCATCTGAGTATATACACACTCAGATGCAAAAAAGTGTCATTGGGTCATTTTTTAATTTTTATGTTGTTTTAGTACTCCGAATAAATGAATACTTCGAACATGATTTTAAGCCAGCTTCTTGCAACCCTCGGCGAACTGTCCAGACAGACACAGCTGTACCATGTGAACCTCACGGAGTTGGTTTCTGAGTGTATATATATATATATATATATATATATATATATATATACACTCAGATGCAAAAAAAAATGTCATTGGGTCATTTTTTAATTTTTATGTTGTTTTAGTACTTTGAATAAAACTTTTAGTGTTTTACAATCAAAGAGACCATCAGGATGTAGAAAAAACAACATATAATACTTATCAGCCTATTTAATGAAGATTAATAAGCGAAAACAATAATGTACATATACACGCAAGAAAATGCATTTCTGCAAAATAAACTTAACAGAGATTAATAATGAAAATTTTAGTTGAATACGATTTCAATTGCTTCCTCAAGCCCTAACTATTGCCTGCATACGGCGCCCCATGCCACTGATGAGCTCTCGAATATCATTTTGTGGTATATTCTGCCATTCTTCTTGAAGTGAAACACCTAGCTCGTCTATTGTGGTTGGTGCAACTGCACGTCCTCTAACACGCCTGCCCAGCATGTCCCAAACATGTTCTATAGGATTTCAATCTAGGGTACATGCAGGCCAGTTGAATTTTCTTATTCCAACTGCATCCAAGTATTATGTGACGCACCTCGCAGAATGCGGTCTAGCGTTATCCTGCATCAGAATGGACCCATCGCCGATAAATGAAGCAAATGGGACTACGTAATTTTCCAAAACCCCCTCAATATACCGCTGTGCAGTCAGCGATCCTCCATCAACAGGGCCGGATCTATACAAGGGCTTTTTGGGCTGCAGCCCAGGGCCCCGTAGATATAAGGGGCCCCCAACGCCCATTTAAGACAATGGACAGTATTATAAATTTTAAAAATATCTAAAATTTAAAAAATTCCTATCATAAAGTTGGCAACCCTACGATCATTAAACCGTGTGCGCGCCAAATCACTTTTGTACTGTGGGGTGCCTATACATGTCATTTCAAGTGATTGTTTATAGCACATTTTAACCTTAGTGTTTAGTTTACTAAAAAGTTAAAAATTATAAAGACCGAACCTTTCTCTTATTTTACTTATAATTGAAAGTAATCAGCAAAGTCAGTTATCTTACATAAGATTTCCTGCTTTTAGTAAGTAAGTATAAAAAAAAAATTGCTACCAATCAATCCTAGGCCCAATTTATCACGGACGGCAAAGAAAAATCTTACGTTGAAATCAAAAGTCGTGATGTTTTTGTGTGTATATTATTTTTCAATAGTAAATAAACCTTAATCGATTTTTTAATGAAAATTTGCGAATTGCTGCACACATTACAAAGTATCAAAATGTTACGAGAGGGACAATATTACATCCATTATCTCTCTTGCACTGTTTACTTAAAAAAAAAATATCTATAAGTTCTTTGTTTATTTTCAGAAAAATATAAAAATCTTATTTAACATGTCTGCTATAAAATATAAAAGTGGACCTGAAATACGAAAATTACAGTTAGATCGAGGAAAAGAAAAAAATAAATGTGCAAAAATTGAAACTTTTTTTAAATTAGAACATAAAAACGAGAATGTAATAGCTACAAATTCATTATTAAGCGAATAGGAAGGGAACTTAGGGGGCGGAAAGTCGCAATACCAAGAAAAAAATACCAGTGATGAAAATGTGCAAGATCTTGACTACCACCAGCAACCCTCTGATCCCTTTGAGAGCGATATTGTTGTTCAGCAAGAGCACATTAATACCAAGGTGGAAAGAAATTTAGGACATATTCAGTTTGAGTTTGAGAAATATGTTGACGTTGGCTTGAGGCCAGTTTTGCTAAATAATGACTTTATTCATGACATCCTATCACATGAAATGATTGACTTTCAAAATAAAGGTTCGAAAAATATATATCCATCTTCACTAAAAAAATACAAAGAACAAAACAGATCATTTTCAAATAGGTATTTCGTTAAGAAAATGAAATATGGACAATTACTGGAAAGATCGTGGTTATGTTATTCAACCAGTGTTGGTAGTGTTTTTTGTTTTGCCAGTGTTGGTAGTGTGCCTTGCACTTTTTTCCAAAACCCCTTTCAATACCCCTTTCAACCCCTTCTCAATACACAAACGGATTTTCTGATTGGAAACACATAGGAACTTGTTTAGAAAATCACGAAAATTCTAATGAACATAAGAGTTCGATGTTTGTGTGGTTGACACGAAAAGAAAATAAGTCTGTTTTAGACAAGCAGTTTCAGAATCAACTAAGGAAAGAAACAGAATATTATCACAACGTCCTAAAACGGGTTATTGCAGTGGTAACGTTTCTGAGTATAAGGGGCTTAGCATTTAGAGGTTCCGAGGAAGTATTTGGTTCTCCATATAATGCTACTTTATGGGTGCCCTGGAGCTATTGGCAGAATTAGACCCATTCATTCGTGAACATATTGAACAAACAGAACTGTGACCAAAACCGATAATATCGTACTTATCAAAAACAATATATGAGGAAATAATTGAGATTATGGGCAAACAGATAATTGAGAAAATTATAACTCAAATAAATAACGACGACACAAAATACTATTCAATTGTGATGGATTCAACCCCAGATCTGTCTCACAATGATCAACTTGCTATTGTATTACGTTACTGTTTTCGAGGAAAAGTTTATGAAAGATTTGTGTCGTTCATTAAAAATAGTAGTCATACTGGCTTACATTTATTTAATATTTTTAATAAGACTTTTTAGAAACAAATGGACTATTACTGGATAATTGTAGAGGGCAGTCTTATGACAACGCTGCTAATATGGCGGGTCACTACAATGGTGTACAAGCACGACTAAAACAAAATAATAAATTCGCAGATTATGTGCCGTGTGCTGCGCATTCCCTTAACTTAGTTGGTGAAGAATCTGTTAAGGTTTCAACCGAAATTATGAACTTTTTTGGAATAGTACAAAAAATATACGTTTTCTTTTCTGCTTCGACCCATAGGTGGGAACTCCTAAATCGTGAAACAAGATTTAAATTAACGTTAAAAAGTTTTAGCCAGGCCAGATGGTCTTGTCACTATGATGCTGTCCTAGCTTTGAAAAATAATTATGATAACATTTTGAAAATATTAAAAAAATTTAGTGAAAATGAGGATGAAAAAGTTGATTTTCGAAAAGAAGCAGGAAATTTATTTAATAAACTGGCGAAACTCGATACTGTAATTTTAATTATATTTTGGGAAAATTTTTTAGAGAGATTTCATTTAGTTAGTAAAAAATTACAGAGCCCTGGTTTAGTTATTTGTGAAGGCAATAAGTTAATTATGTCATTAAAAGAGTTTGTCAGCAATATACGGCACCAATCTGATCAGAAACTAAAGCAATACGAAGAGAAAGCTAAAAAGTTAAGTACAAGTGTGGGAACAGAATACAGTGACATAAACAAGAGACGTATTACTTAAAAATTTTCAGATAAATCTACAGATATAGTCTCTGTATACGGCGCAGAAAAATTTAAAAGAGACACGCTAAACATTGGGTTGGATAAGCTAATTATGGACTTAAATAGAAGAAGCCAAGTCTATCAGACATATAGCAACAGATTCAAATTTTTAATGGATTTGCAAGACAAAAATATGGAGTACATAGATCTGGAAAGTGCCCGTAATGTTATTGATTATTATTCAGATGACGTAGACGAACATTTAGTGCATGAGTGTATTCAGTTAAAATATTACTTATTACAGTCTAAGCCAGAGTCTTACTCCTCTTACAGTGACATTTTTATGCTAATTTATGAAAAGAAACTTATTGATGTTTTTCCAAATTGCTATACCATCTTAAAGATTTTTTTATAGTTGCCAATCACTAGCTGTGAAGCAGAGCGTGTTTTCTTCAGGATGTCGTATATAGAAAACAAATATAGGACAACAATGTCAAACAATAGACTAAATCATTTATCAGTCCTTTCCATATATTGTGATTTAATAAAGGTCTTAGAATGTGATAAGCAAATAAAGGAATTTGCAGCACAAAAATGCAGAAAGGTTGTTTTATAATTTATAAAAGACATAAGTTATTTTAAAATTTTATTATTTTCTTTTTTTTCCTATACCGTGTACCTAGTACATCATTATCGAAAACATTTTTTTGACAAAATGACAATTAGTTGATTAACTAGTACATGTGGATCGTATTTTTCGGAATGGAATAGTTTTTGTGGATGGAACAGTTGAAAAGAATGGAATAGTTGCTAAAGGTGGAATAATTGATGAGGGTGAAATTGTATAATGAATTTTGACATTTGTATATGAAAGAGTAATCAGAATTGCGAGCTGCGCGATTCTTGTAGAAAGCGCATCAGCTAAGGTTGTATGAGTTGCAAGATGTACAACTCCTACTGCACAAAACATTAACTAATAATTCATCCGTCTCAAATGATTTTAATGCTGTCAGGTTTGTAAAATAATATAATCAAACACTTTTGAGGTGCACTTAATCATATAATGTTACCAATTGTCTGAAATCAAAGTGACTTTAATTTAAGGAGTGATATTAGAAATGAAAAGTTCCCAACGTTCATAAAAAGGTTACTATATCTAACGATGTGATATTAGTTACTAAGGTGTACAACATGGACGATAAAAAATCAGCTGTGGAGTAAAAAGTTACTGAAAATCCCACTAAAACTTTCATAACCTTTAAATTGATTAAGTGACATTAATGTTGTCAACTTTGACGTTCAACATAACCAACATATTGTTTTAATCAAGTTGGTATCTTGTGTTTTTGAGTTACCAACATACTCAACATAATCTCACCAACTATTTGTAAAAGTTACATTGTTGTCTTTTTTTTCGTCAAAATTGCAATCACCTCATCATATATAGTAACCTCCTTTTATGAAGGTTGGATTTCCAATATCACTCCTCCAATTATAGTAAGTTTGCTTTTAGACAATTAGCAACACTTAGGAAAATTATGTTACTAAAAGTTTCACCAAAAAAAAAATAATAACCAATAAATTAATCAACTGACGTTAATGTCAACTTTGATTTAATTTTCATTTATTTCTTTATTTAAAAAATCCAGTGTCAAGGTTATCGGCCATGAAAATTCCAAAACGGTCAAATTGTTTCAATAGAAATATCTATGATCTTAATAGATCTGAAAGAGTTTTTATTATATCTATTGCAGTTTTCGAGTTGTTGCTATTTGAATCCATTAGTATCAGTTCCGGTTTGACTTCAAGGGATGCGTATGTGGTCTGGATTTCTATGGCGGGAAACCTAATCTACGGGGGTTAAACCAACGGTTCTTTTTCACATTGACCTACATTGAATCCAGAGTTCGCGCTGCCGCGCGTATGTTGTCTTGATTTATCTGTCCGCTTCGCGGCGGGCAACCTAATCTATCCGGGGTTAAACCAACGGTCCTTGCAACACTGTCCTATATTGGATCGACAGGTCGCGCTGCCGCGCGTATGTTGTCTTGATTTATCTGTCCGCTTCGCGGCGGGAAACCTAATCTACGGGGGTTAAACCAACGGTCCTTTTTCACATTGACCTATATTGAATCGAGATCTCGCGCTGCCGCGCGTCTTGGTCTTCATCAGATAAATCAAGACCACACACACGCGTATGTGGTCTTGGTCAGAAAAAATAAATTCTGTGTCAAGGCTATCGGCCACGAGAATACCAAATTTCAATAGAAAGATCTATAAGCTACGCCGAACTGAAAGAATTTTGAATACAACTGTCCAAGTTTTCAAACCATAGTTATTTGAATGTCTTACCTCGTGTGCGAGTTTGAGTTTGAAGGGCGGCGACTGCCGCCAGATAAAATATTTTGCAAAACTAACTGAAGGATATCATAGACTGACTAATTCTCTACAAATGTGTGAAATTTTATTGTTCGACGTTGTGTGAAACTTACCAAAATAATTTTCCCCTTCTCTGAATTTCGTTTTTGATTTTTTTCATTTATAAAAAAAAATTCGGCCAAACGGTTCGCTTTGGAAAGATGAAAATGACACAACATTTAGATGAATATGTGCTCTATAAAATAGCGCTAAATGCATGTTTCTTAGACTCCGGAAAATTGGACAAAAAAATATATTTAGAAGAATTTGTTTCGAATTTGTTTTGAAAAAATCCTGTGTCAAGTCTATCGACCACAAATATGTCAATTTCAATAGAAACATGTACACTCTATATTAAACTTATGTAAACTACATAAAACTTTATGTGTTTGTTAAAAGAAAGTTAAAAGAAAGTTAAAAGAACTATAGATCTGTGTTAAAATTATTTCATCCAAACCCAAGGAAATGAGGCATATGATTTTTCAAAGACGAATCAGAAAAGTAGACGACATTTTTAAGTTCATGCAGCACATTTCAATAGGCATCAATGACCACTATTCGATTTTAAAAAGAAAAACCGGATAAATTTAGAGATGGCTTTTTCTTCGGCCGTCAAGTGGTAGAACTGATCGATTTTCAACAATAACTCTTTTGTTATACATGCTAGGAAGTCGCGGAATACACTTTTAGATTCCAAATTAAATGTGCAATTTTTAACTATTCTTGTAGGAAAGTCGTAATTCTCACCGTTTGGAAAATGGATTTTAAATCACCAGATGACCCAAAAAGTTACATCGTCCCCCATGTAAAATTAGCCGAATTTTCAGAATGTCCAATCAGAAATTTGTAAAATAATAGTTTTCTTCTATAAAATCAGTAAAAACTCTAATCAAATATGGCCGAGCTTACTTTTACTCAAGTAAGAGTGTGAATTTGCAAGAATATTGAATTGTTTCTAATGTAGAATTTTCCAACTTTAACAAATCTGAGAAATAAAATTTTCCCGGACACCATTCACCACGGAAAATGGAAGGATACTTCTGTGGGGCGGAGTTGACTATGCAACCGTTGCTAGCCATCCCGAATCCTGACAAATGAATTGCATTTTAAAAAAATCCTGGTAAAACAGTTTGCAAAGGAATGATAAAATTTGCTCCGCTGGTAGAGGAAAGTTTACTCTATCGATTCATGCTAGAAGAATTTATTAGAAATGTAGGGAAATGAAATCCGCAAATGTTTGAAAATCAAGTAAACAGTTGGAGGGAGATTTCAAACGTCGGCCACGTCTGGACCGTCAGCCGCAGAAAATTCATGCAGCATATTTTAATAGAACTTGATGAGTTGTATTCGAATTTGAATAAAAAATGCCGATAAATATTGAAAGGCTGTTCCTTCCGCAGTGAAATGGTAATACTGAAAGTTTTTCGCCAATAACTCTGTTGCTATACATCCGAGGAAGACGCGTGTTGTACCGCTGGAATCTAAATTCAATTTAAAAGCTCCAATTATTCTCAAAAAAAACTCGTAAATATTGCGGTTTATGAAATAAATTTTAAAATTCAAATGTGAACGGAAGCAACTGTTTCTGATGTAAAATGGTCTGAATTTTAAGATTCTGATAAAATAAAAGTTTAAAATCTTTGCTTTCTTGTAGAAATTTGTGAAAAATTGCGAATTTTGACGTTGCTATGTGTTGCTAATCAAGAGGCAGAGTCGCCGAAATCAGCAATTTAGAGATTTCAAGATATCTCTTTGAATTTGATTTGAATTTCAACCTAACAATGATAGAAAAATCAGAATTTTGATTTAAATTCTTTTTTTAAATTTTATCTTCTCATAATTACACGAATAATCATAAAGGGATAAACTTCAACAATGACATTTGCACATAACCTGAGCGAAAATAGTGTCAGAATGATCAGCTGTAAGTGTAAATTGGCGATTCAGTGGCAAGCAATGGTCGTAGTATTTTTGACCTGGTGTGCGAATCCGTTGATGGATTAGAGAAATTCAAACGCCATACTGTTGGCCTTTTCACCGGGCATGCACTTGTTTGACTGGAAATGTAAATTTTCTTTTTCGCATTTCCGTTTGAAGAGGTGTAAAAAAAGTGACATCGCGAATTGGGGCCTGCGGAACGTCCCCGAAGGTGTAATGCGCCGAGACTGGTGTCGTTCGAAAGTAGACACGTGGGGCTATAATCCCTGAAAAGAGCAATACAATTCTAAAACATTTCACCGATTATTGAAGGTTTCAATTTGCTCAATTTTGAAAAAATCGTTTCGAGTTTGGACGGGCGTCGAGACCCCCAAATGCGATCGAGCGATGCGTCGTACCTATCGCCTTATAGACCCTTTCGTTCTATATTCAGAAACCACCACCGCGAGGCCCTGCTATTTAATTTAGCGAATCCTAGAGGATTCTCGCGTACATCTGAAAAATATGGTTTTTCGGGCCTCCCGGCGCCATCCGGCACGCAATCGCAATTAAACTCCAAAACAAACTTAGAGACACTATGCCGAATCGATTGGTGCCGGTCCGGTCCCGATCCGACTGTTGGGTATTCCAGGAGAGGGATCCCCGCAAATTAGGTGAAAAAAACAGCGCGTTTTTCCGATTTTTGTGTTAAAATTGACCCAGAGCGGGAATAGGATGCCGCAGGTCCCAGAATCTTCTACCGCCCGTTCCGGGTAAACATCTCGCATCGAACGAACCGGTTTGGAGACACGGCGCTCTTCAATCAAGAGTACGGCGTCCACAGATGTGATGAAAAAAAACGGGTTTTTTTTCGCTTACATTTTCTGCCGCACCGGGTGAACCGACGGTCGCGTACTTTTCCGCATGACGTCAAAAAACGTGAAATCGACGCGGCAAGAGGTCGCAGTAAAAAAATCGAGCCGCGGATCAAAATTGCTCCTCAAAAGTGCTAGAAACGATCTCCTGTTTTTGGCACCTGGAGGACGCCGTGTGGGACTTGCGAGCGGCAGACAGACACGGGTCGAAGGCCCGTTCAATTTTACAACAGAAAATGTCAATTTCCCGTTTCGACACGCAAGAGGAACGGAGTTTTTGCGGAAAAAGTGAAAAATTTTAAACGCACCTACAGCCGCCCCCTGCGGGGGCGGAACTTGGTAAGACTCGTCAAAAAAAACCTAATTTTTTGTTCAATTCGCTGGAAAAAATTCAAGACGTAAACCGCATTTTTTGACAATTTTTCTTAATTTTCAAAAAATCTTGACTTTTGTCCCCTTTCGAGTTTAGTGACGGTACCTTACTCGATTAGTATATTTCGACGATTAGGGCCCCCAAGTAGTATTAGCCCAGGGCTCCACAAAACCATGGTCCGCCCCTGTCCATCAATTCGATGCAGGCATCCATTGTTATTCCTGTCAATAAGCTAATGCCATGGCTAAGCCTGGGGTTAAGGGTGCACTCCACAAATCGTTCTCCAGTTCTTCTTCATACTCGTTCTCTTCCATCTGGCGAATGTAAGCAAAATCTAGACTCGTCAGTAAACAGTACAGTCCTCCATTGTGCCAATATCCAATTTAAATGTTCGCGAGAAAATTGAAGTCTGGCTACTCTGTGACGTGGGAGTAATTTTGGTCCAGTTGCTGGTCTACATCATTTTAAGCCAGCTTCTTGCAACCCTCGGCGAACTGTCCAGACAGACACAGCTGTACCATGAACCTCACGGAGTTGGTTTCTGGTCTCCCCTAAAGTCACATGGCGATTCCTTAGAGTAGTACGAACGATAAATCGGTCAACGATACCAGTCGTTTTTGGTTTCCTGCCAGATCCCGGCCTCGCCTGATCCCGTGCCTGATGGCGAATGACCAATAGGTAGCGGAGAACGCATACCTTTAAATTTTATTCTCGGTTAGCAATGTTCATTGTTTTATGCATGTAAACTGATGAGTACCATATGTTGTTTTCCACATCCCTACATCCTACATCCCGATGGTCTTTTCGATTTGAAAACACTAAAAGATTTATTCGAAGCACTAAAACAACATGAAAATTACTTTAACATGAAAATTACTTCCTACCCGCTAGGGTGTAAGCGATTTAACTAATTTTAAAATCTGAAAATCCATACGAAATGTATTTAGAATTAATAATTTTTTTTAGCTGAGGTAAGACATATCGTTAGAAAAGCCAGTACCATAGAGGTCAAAGCTGTTAAAGTTTCCTTAAAAGACATCGTATGTTACTTATCGTTGCTTGAAGCAGGACGCCCGGAGGATAAATTGGAATGTATGGAGTAAATCTATGTTTCATTTTAAATGAATTTTATGGCCAATTTGTTTCAGTTATGTTTAGACTTTACGACACAGATGGTAATGGAGTTCTAGACACCAATGAAATGGATAGCATAATCAATCAGATGATGACTGTTGCTGAATACCTAGGGTGGGACGTCTCGGAATTAAAACCGGCAAGTCTTATTCAACGTATATTTAACATAAGTAAGCTATATATACCCTTTAATCATCAAATATTGATTAAAGATTTGTTTTTACTTTAAAGTAGGAATTTTACCCATAGACAATACCGAATTTGAATTTATTATACAAAAGCAAACAAAACCAGACCAGAGCAGACAAGAGCAGACTAAACGGGAGAAGACCGAACAAAACCGGAGAAGCCCGAACAAGACTGGACTAGACCGGACAATACCAGACAAGATCAGAGAAGACCAGAGAAGACCAGACAAGATGAGGTAAGACCAGCCAAGACCAGACAAGCGCATACAACAGCAGGTAAGAGCAGAGGAGACCAGAAAATACTGGACAAGACTGGACAAGACCGGATAAGAACCGACAAGACGGGACAAGACCGGACAAGACCTGATAAGACCAGACAAAATCAGAGAAGACCTGAGAAGTCCGGACAAGATCAGACAAGACAAAACAAGACCAGATAAGAGCATACAACAGCAGACAAGAGCAGACGAAACCCGATAAGACCAAACAAGACCAAACCAAACTAAACAAGACCAGACAAGACCAGACAAGATCAGTCAAGACCAGACAAGACCAAATGAGACCAAACGAGACCAGACGAGACCAGACGATACCAGACGCGACCAGGGGAGACACGGGGAGACACGGGGAGACAAGGGGAGACCAGACGAGACCAGGGGAGACCAGGGGAGATCAACAAAGACCACACAAAACCAGACATAGACCTGACAAGAGCGTACAGGGTCGGACAAGACCGGACAAGACCGGGCAAGACCAAACAAGACAGGACAAGACCAAACAAGACCGGACTAGATCGGGAAAGAGCGGACAATAGCTAACAATATCTGACAAGACCAGACTTCGTGGCCGTAGTAAATGATAAAAACCGCTAAGCTATATAAAAAAAAACATTTTACTGTATATTTAACTTTAATTCTTACATATAAAGAGATGTAGAACCACCGAACCGACATTTTCCTGTTTCGAGGACTAGTCAATTTCATAGTTAGCATATTGCCTGACACACATTCAGATGTTCGGACATTCAGCTTTACAATAATTTTATTTACACACGCCTCGAGCGCGGCCGGATGCTGAGCATTGATAATTATTTTATCGCTTTGCATTCAGAACGCGATTGGTATATAAGCCCAAGCTCTAAATTCATCGTCATCTCAACAATTAAAACTGTATCTCTGCGATCAATGTGTAAAAATTTTCGCAAGCAAAGATAATCTTAATAGCCATGAGGAAATATGTGGTGATTATCAAAAAATGTACTACAAATGCACCGTTTCAATTCAACCCTCACAAGAGAAGATAGCGGCATATGAAAAAATATCATAAAATCAACAATGATGGTAGGAAGAACAGGAGTCTGAATAGTGAATATTGACCCTCCACCTCCACGAAGATAAAGTTGGAGCCGCGGGCCTCCAAATAATTGTTAAAAAAAACAAGACTAAAGTATGCAGGAGATCTACGATCACAGAAACAAATCCTAGCAAAAGTAAAGCCGGTCCAGCAGAACATCATCCAAGCTTGTGCCAATTTAAGAACAGAGTGGCCAGCTATAGAATTAATGGTTCGGGGATTGATGTAGATAGTTTTATTAGTAAATTGAAGAGCCGTTGTACGAGAATCCGCATTCTCGACAAATGACCCCATTTATAATTCTCGAGGTGTCTAATAGCCCCATATATTCACACGGCACCACTATGAAGTTTATCTCCGTTTCGGCTAATACCTTACAGCCCTTCACATGGAATCTTATGATTTCGTCATAATTGTTAGACTAATTTCCGTTAACCCTTTCATGAGAGCTAGACTGTATCGCCTTTGAGTCACTTTTGAATCAGATTTTAATCAGGGTATCAGCTTTAAATAGTTTTTAATCAGCTTTTAATCTTGTTTAATCAGCTTTCAATCAGGTTTAATCAGTCTTTAATCAGGTATAATCAGATTTAATCAGCTCTTAACCTCATTGAGTTAGGGTAGTTGGGTTTGGTCAGCATTAAGTTAGGTTGGCTTACGTTACGGGAGGTTAATAAAACTCACGCGCTTCATTCCTAACCTCCCGTAACGTAACCCAACTTAATGCTAACCTAACCCAACTAACCAAACTTTGATCTAGGCAAGGTTATTGGGGTTACATTTTAAATAATGCCACATGATAATGCCAGACCAGCAGCGAGCTTAAAGAACCAAAGAAGGAAGGAATGGATTTTATTACTTACCTATAAAACGAAAATTAATAATAGTCAATTTCACCTCGATTCAGTTTCATAAAATCTAGTAGATCGTTATAAGAGCAGAGTTGATTTACAGGAGTCATGGCAAAGGGCAGCGGATTGTGACGAACAATATATAAATATTGTAATTATAAAATTTTATTTAAAAATTTTAAGTTTATATTTTACTCATACATATCGACTGTATACCTGCAAAACCTCGTATGACTGGGTCCTAGGCAAAATGGCTTTTTGTTAATTTCAATGGCTCCATGTTGCTGTCAGATGAGTTGTCTTAGATCGAGCTGCATTTAAAATAACTTGTAAGTCTGAGAAGTTTCTCGTAAAATCCTTTTTAGTCAGAAATATGATTTGTAGTAATGGTAAGGAGAATAATTTTCAAACGTTATTTTGACAATTCTAAACTATACTAAATGAATCGATTTTAGAACTTGCTGCTTTAGCGGTTTAAGTAACCTTAATTTTTAAATTAATTTAATAATTTTATGGAAAAAAATCACATATTGATGATTGATTTGAGGCATAATAAATTAATCAAATAATGGTTGGAGAGAAGCATAAAAAAGTTAGGAAAAAGCATGAATAAAATAAAGGTTAATCTAGATTGTAGATATGGTGGTAACTTTTATAGATCTATTGTACCCCACCCTCCTCCTCCAAGCGTTGGTGTACTTACCCATTTAGAGCGCCTCCTCTAATCCTGACTCCTTAAAGAATTTCAGGATCTGGGCAGGATTCAAGGCCTGCAGCTCCTCTGTGTTCAAGCAGTGAGCCCCAAGGTACATCTGTCTCTTGCGTAGTAATTCTCCGCAGTCTTTGAGCAGATGTATGGGGGTTTTCTCTGCTGAGCCACAGAATCTGCATCCGTCATCCTCCTCTAGGCCTAGGGCCTTGAGATGTTTCCTAAGTCTGCAGTGTCCCGTCAGGACTTCTGTCAGAATTCTAAGCTTGTTCCTGCTTAGTTTCAGGCAAGCTTTTGTTCTCTTCTGGTTAAAAGATCAGCATCACTTTGGATTGCCTTGGCCCTGGAATTTTTTTCCAGGTTTTCATCCATTTTCCTCTTGTTTCTTAATCTAAGCTTTTGTGGATGGTGTTCACACTCATGCCGCAAGAGGGTTCCGGACCTATAAAGGGGCTAATGGATCCCTTGTTTGCTAGGTGATCGGCTTCTTCGTTTCCGTCTATACCAGTGTGTCCTGGTACCCAGTATAGCGTTACTTTATTATCTTTGCCAAGCTTGTTTAGTTTCCTCACACAGTCCCATACCAGTTTGGATCTGATGGTGTATGAGCTAATGGCCTTAATGGCTGCTTGGCTGTCTGACAGGATAGCAATTCGTTTTTTGAAAAGTTAATTTAACCATTATTTATGATTTTAAAATTAATATTATTATGATGGAAATGAAACATAAATGGGCAAGAAAGAAATAAGTATTTGTTCTATGGTTAATGATTACCATTAATATTTGTAGTATATAATTGTATCTTCTGGACCACTCAAAATTATGTTCAATTTTAACCTCAAGTTTAACTTCAAGTCATGGCCATATGATACGTGCTTCGTGACAGAAGAAGCTACTTTAAATTTTATTTTAATCATTTTTCAATATAATCTTCTTAAAATATAGCTTGAAAAGAAGTGATAGAAAGATAACAGAAAATATAAACATAACGAGGTTTTGCAATTATATTGTCTATGTAGTAAAGTAGATTAAAAAAAACTAAATGAAGTGATATTAAATAACATCTTTTATTCATATTCTTTTATAATAATTATTTATATATTTAAATCAACTAACTATAATATTGGATTCATGTTATTTAGATTTTACAAGATATGATGATAGAAATAGACTACGACGCAGATGGCACAGTATCCTTAGAGGAGTGGAAACGAGGCGGTTTAACTACAATCCCACTGCTAGTTCTTCTGGGATTGGACACCAATGTTAAAGAAGACGGAAATCATTTATGGAGACTGAAGCATTTCAGTCGACCTGCATATTGTAATCTATGCCTTAACATGCTTGTCGGTCTCGGCAAAAAAGGTTTATGCTGCACGTGTAAGTTTACGTTTAAATTGGGTACTTTGCAGATACATTTAAATAATGTATTATATGTATGCGCTAAGTGCCTAACGATTATTTCTATATTTAAATATACAATATTTTTATAACATTAATGAACTGTATCTGAAAGAACATGTGATCAGTGGTCTATTGATTGTGGTCTCTTGCATTTTTTTCGTGGGTCGTAAACATATATGATTCATAACAACTAGTGCATTGCATGGTTTATTTGTATATCAATATTTCCTGTGAAAAATATTTCTATTTTTTTAGTTTGTAAATACACGGTACATGAACGATGTGTACAAAGAGCTCCAGCGAGTTGCATAGCGACATATGTAAAGAGTAAAAAGTCGCAACAAACACTGCAGCATCACTGGGTCGAGGGAAATTGTCACGGAAAATGCGCTCGTTGTCGGAAACCCGTCAAGGCTGGCATTACCGGATTACACTGTCGATGGTGTCAAATAACTGTGAGTGTTTTGGCGTGAATTTATTCTATTTTTAGATCCGCTTTTTAAAAGCTGGAATAATCCTTTACATATATTTTCTGTTATTCTTTCTTTTATTATTTTTATTAGCTCACTTCTTTTCAAGCTATATTTTAAGAAGATTATATTGAAATATCATTAAAAAAAATATTAAGTAGCTTCTTCTGTCACGAAGCACTATATAGATATATATGTATATATATATATATATATATATATATATATATATATATATATATATATATATATATATATATATATATATATATATATATATATATATGTTGTATTTGAGGTTGAAACGTCGAGAATCCGGTTCTTTTCAGAGCCAACCCTCAGCATCAACGCGGAATCCCCGAGAAAACAATACAACACACACATATATAAATATATATATATATATATATATATATATTTAATCAGTAAAAACCTTTGTTACCCTAAGGTCTAAAGGTACTTACAATATCTTAATTTACCATAACAATAAATCAAAATAAAACTAAAGTCAACCCATTTTTAAAATAAAGTCAACCCATTTCATGCATAAATAAATTTTGCCCATTCTTTCTTGTTTTTTGCTATCTTCAACCCCTCATTCCAGGATATTCCTTGTTCCTTCAACGAATCTGCCACTGCTTGGTTCCATGTTTTCCTTGGTCTTCCTCTTTGTTTTTTCTGTGTAGATTTAGCTAGCCATACTGTTTTCGTTTGTCTTCCTTTCTCCATCCTTACTAGATGCCCAAACCATTTTAATCGCCTTTTTCTATGCTTTCCAGTACTGGTTCCAGTACAAAATAAGAAATGAAACAATTAGAGCAGAACTTAATGTCGAAGTTCTGCTCTAATTGTTTCATTTCTTATTTTGTCTCTTTTAGTAATACCTTTAGTGCTTCTTAGGTATTTCGTTTCTAGCGCCTGTATTTCACTTTTCATTTGACTGCTTAGCACCCAGCTATCACTGCCATATGTCAGAATTGGTTTGTATATAGTATTGTACACTGTAATTTTCGTTTTCTTCGATATATCTTTTTTTCTTATAAACGTGATATTAAGTGCATAGAATAGTTTTGTTGTATTTTCAATTCTGGTGTTGATTTCAGCCTCTTCCTTTCCGTCATTGTGTATATTTACTCCTAAGTATTTAAATGTTTCTGTTTGTTCTATATGTTTTCCATCCATTTTTATCGTTATGCTTGTTTTCTTATTTTCATATTTTTGTTTTCTAACGCTGTCTTACAGATTTTTAGGTTCGTTTGTAAATTCTTTTCGTTTCTTGCGTAAATCATTAGGTCATCGGCAAAAGCACATTCCACCATTTCCACCCTCTGCATGTTTCTATACCCTACTTGTAATTTCTTTGTTTTTTTCTTTGTTTTCTTTTATTATGTCATCCAGGACTACATTGAATAGAGTCGGGCTCAGTAGCCCCCTTGTCTTAATCCCTCTTTGGTTACGAACTCCTCTGACTGTAAGTTTCCTTATCTAACATAGTTTCTTGTATTTTTATAAAGACTGAAAATAGCTTTTCCTAGCTTGTTACTGATCCCTCTTTGTCTAAGGCTGTTCCATACTTCCATTCTTGCGATGCTATCAAATGCTTTTTCAACGTCGACAAAGATTACATATATGGTGCGGCTTACGATATTTTCTATTAGTTGCTTCATGGTTAATATGTGATCTTGTACTCCTCTAACTTTTCTAAAACCGCTCTGGGCTTCTTCCATCTGGGCTTCAGTCACCGTTTTTAATATTTTCTCCAGGATTCTCTCATATGTCTTGACCATCGTACTCATCAATGTTATACCCCCATAATTATTGCAATCTTTGTTGTCTCTCTTTTTATGGAGTGGTAATAGTAATCCTGTTTCCCAGTCTGCAGGTATCATTTCTTCTTCCCAGATTTTGTTAAAAAAAATTACTAATACTTCTATTCCATTGTTGCCCATGTTCTTTACCATCTCTGTTGTTATTCCATCATGTCTAGCAGCGTTTCCCCGTTTTAACATTTTTATAGCTTCAATTACTTCTTCTGTCTTTATGTCTTCATCTATCATATTTTCCTTGTTTCCTATGTATTCATTTTTTGCTTCTGTTTTATTTCCTGTATTATTTTGCTTTGTATTTAACATATATTCAAAGTACTCCTTCCTTCGTGCCATTTTTTCTCGTTTTCTATTAAGTTTCCCTCTTTAGATTTGATGGCTATTCTGTTATTCGGTTTTCCTTTCCGTAGTGTTTTTAAGACTCTGTAAAATAACTTTTGATTTCCTTTGCTATCTTCTTCCATCTTGCGTCCTTCTTATTTCTATTATTTCCGTCAGTTGATTCCAAAATTTCAAAATTAACCCTTTCGTCTTCACTTGGACCATATACTACTATAACTGTTAATAACGTAGTTTTATCAATTTCTAATTCCATCTTCAAGATTCTCTATGTTATTGCAGTCCACTTTCGTATATATTTCACATTTTCTCTCTTTATGTAGTATGCTACCCCTTCTCTTGCCCTGTTCTGTTCATTGACTCTATTAGTACATTCTCTCCAGTCAGCATTTGTTCTCCTTTTCCTTTATTTTTCGTTTCTGTAATACCCACAATATCCATATCCATCTTTTCTAATTCGTTTATTAGTTCCTCCTTCTTTCCCGATAAGCTTCTGACGTTCCATGTTCCTATTCGCCATGTCCTTCCTTTCAGTGTGTTTGTACGTATATGTGTTTCTTCATCATCTTATATAATCCTAAGCTCGTATCCCTTTTCATTGCCTGGTTTGACTTCGTAAATTTTCTAATCTTTTTTGTTTGTCGTTAGTTTTTTTGCTGCTTTCGTAATTTTCTTTAGCTGCTCTTCCAGATCCCGCTATTTCAAATTCTTCTATTAGTTCTATCTCTTTTCCCTGTAGATTTCTAATGTTCCATGATCCTAGTCGTATAGTCCTTTTTGTTTGCCTTTTAATCTCCATGTTATATTTTTCCGCCATAAGGCTTGTTAGTCGTTTTTTGAAGGTTGTTGTACTTTCTCGCTTGTTTTCAATAAAACGCCACATTTCTTCCCATGTTAATTCGTTCTCAATGTATGTATCAGATCCTTTCAATTTACTTTTCGCCGCCATGACCATTTGCTTTTGTTCCCAGTTCACTACTTGATCTATTATAATTTCGTTCACTTTTCCCTTATTTGTAGTATTTATTTTGTTAATGTCTACCTTGACCTGCAGTTGCTCTAAGAATAATTTTCCTATGTCCTCTTCCGTTTTGTCAGCCGTTTTTAGTGCTTTTATTACTAGGTTGTTTTTCTTCTTCTTTACTTTCTTCTATTTCCGCTCTGCTTTCTAGCGACTCAATTCTAGCTATTAGATCTCTTTTTTCCATTTCCCATGCTTCTTCCTTTCTTTCAAATTTTATTTTCATTTCTCTTATTTCCTGTTTTAATTCGTTTGTGTTCTGCTCCATTTGTTTTATTATAGTTTGTAGCATTATTTATGTTTTTTCCATGTTTTGTCCTACTTCGACCCCATCTTTACTCACTATATTGTTCTCGGTTTTATTATGCGATTTCTCTTCCCTTTGTCTTTGTTCTGGGGACCTTATTATCATCTTGCTCTTAGTAAATATTTTTTCGCTGTCTTGTTCTACCACTTCTCTGTCTCTTTTGTACATAACACCTGTCTTAGCGGCACTTTATTTAATATTATTACTAAAGTAACTACTTGGAACTTTTAATTGCTACGCCACTGCTACTAAGCGCCGCCCTCCGGTCCCGCACCGCGAGCGTGTTTCACTGCTTATCGCCTGTCACACTGCCTTGCGAGACAGTCCACGAAATCTCATCCAAAGCAGGGCTACAAATCTCCTACGAAAAAACACAGTACATGGACACAAAAGCCACAGACAGACACCCACTTATAACTAAGTATGGAAAGACAACACAAGTAGACAGTTACAAATACCTGGGAGAGATTATACAGAAAACAGGACTGAACACAAAATCCAATGGAGAAAGGATAAAAAACTACAACAAGCATACAGACTTACATGGTACCACTACAACAAAAGGAGTATCTCTATCAATGCTAAATTAAAACAATACAAAACAGTAGTTCTACCAGAGGCCTTCCATGCCTCAGAAACAATGGTAATCAAGGGACGAACGAAAATCAAGGATATAGAAAAACAAGAAAAGAAAATACTAAGAAAGATCTATGGACCGGTTCAGAAATAGTAGATCTGGATAAAGAGACCAAGAAAAGAACTGTACGAACATTCAGAGACGATTACAAATAACATCAGGAAAAAAAGGGCAAAATTCTATGGACACATATATAGGATGAATGAATACAGACTGACAAAGAAAATTTTTAACATAGTGATGACTAATACAGTGGAAACCAACTGGGTAAAGGAAACCTTAGAAGACCTCAAGAAACTCAACATCTCCACAGAAGACATGACCGACAGGAAAAAATACAGATAAAAAATCATAAAACAGAAGTTTGCACAAATTCCCAAAGAGAAGAAAACAGGAAAGAAGTGGACAGAAGAGATAAAGAAGAAACACAGTGAATATTTGAGAGGTTTCTGGGCCGAAAGAATAAGGCAGAAAAAATTACATGTTATTTGCTTGTGTTTTAGCGCTCTCCTGAACGGGGAATTATCGATAATAATATATATATATATATATATATATATATGTTGTATTTGAGGTTTTCGCGGATAGATACCTGTGTTGTATTGTTTTCTCGGGGATTCCGCGTTGATGCTGAGGGTTGGCTCTGAAAAGAACCGGATTCTCGACGTTTCGGCGAACTAACATTCGCCATTCTCAAGAGATATATGCGTCCGTGCGGGTCAACCGTTAGACGCATACTGAGAGCTCGTTCGTGCGGTGCGACTACTTATAGCTGTCTGGCTTCGGGTCATGCGCGTTGTGTGCGGTGCTTCGGTTCGGTTGTTTATTTGTCTTGTTGGTCGTACATGAGTCTGGGGTGTCTGGGGTTGCATTTTTAGGGTGGATATGATCGGTCGCCATGCTGGGGGCAGTCTCAAGGAATCGTCTCTCGTGTTCATGCAGTAGTCTCGTTTTTCTATCTCTATGGCTTCTCTGTATACTCGTGACATTTCGTGGCTAATCTGTGCAACAGTCCTTGAATTTCTAAAGTCCATCCAGTGACCGGTGTTTGTGTGTTGTACAAGTGCCGATGAAACTTTGTCTCTGTGTCTGGTTGAAACTACATGTTCTTGAATCCTAGCAGATATTTTTCTATTGGTACGTCCAATGTAGGTTTGTTCACATGTTCCGCAAGGTATTTCGTAAATTCCATGGGATTCTAACGGGATGGTGTCTTTAACGCTGCGTAGCATGGAGGATATTTTCTGGTTAGGTTTGAAAATGGTGTCGATGTTGTGTCTTTTAAGTATTCTGGCGATTTTGTCAGTTGATCCATGAACATATGGTAGGTATGCTGTGCTAACGGGTTTCTGGCGCTCTTCAGTTCTTTGGCTACTGTATATATATATATATATATATATATATATATATATATATATATATATACAAGTATATACAAGTTTAATAATGATGCAGTCAAAACTTTTGGTTGGGCAAAAGAAACTCTTTGTTATATATTCGAGCATTCGGGAATTTTTATTCCCTTTATCAAGACAACTACAAAACTTTATTTATTAGTTAACACAAATGGTATTTAGACAGGTTTTATAACAATATTTACTAACTTGAGGTTAACAGTAAAAAGCAGCTTCATGAGCAATGCTGAACAAATATTTATAAAATAACAGGGTCAGTCCTTCATGTATAAATAGTTTAACAGATTAAAAAAATGAACAAAATAACATTTGAAAGATTAATAAATTTAAAACAAAATGCAAAAATTTGAAAAACTAAAAATAAAATAAAAATAAAAACAACAAATTACATCTTATGAGAAAGAGAATGAAGATGATGTTCAAGTTTTAACAAGTAATCATAGATAATACTGAGATTATTAACATATGTTTTCTTGTTCATACTATTTTCCGCGTTTTTGATGTAAAACATTTCCCTAAAAATTCTTTTATGGTAATTGTTTTTGGTGCATAACACTCTTACTTTGTCAAAATCAATGGAATGTTTGTTCATAATGACATGTTCCGAAAGGGTACATGATATTTTCTTTTATTTGCAGTCACTTCTCTGAGACGTGATGCGTCCCGATAGACACCTAGATGTTTATCCTATATTCATTTTATTACAATTTAGACAAGGGGTATTATAAACTACATTCGATTTTTCTAATGTTTCTAATTTGGTTTTTGTTTTTGTCAAAATATTATTGTTAGTTAGAAAAATGCGCTGAGCAATCCTGATATCCTCACATTTAAAAATGTTAATGAGTGTAGGAGTTAAAGACTCTATATATGGGAGCGAGCAGAAAAAAGAGGCGCTATTGTTTTGTGTGTTTTCCAAATTGATTTCTGGATCATTTTTCGTTGGTAGAGCAGATATGCACATGTAGCATATTAGCAGGTAGGCACAGCAGAAGAAGAAGACTCAAACAAATCGAGTTGTTTTTGAACATGAAAGTTTTTAGAACCAACAATAACTTATTAAAAACTAAATGGTGTATAAAACCTTGCTCGAGTAACAGGTGGCTTAATTTTCATTCTTATCATCCGATGAAAATGATAATTAACTTAATCTCGGTAATGAGGAATAGGGTAATCAAATTATCACACCCTGATTTTGTTATTGTATGCCTAGGGATGGTGAGATATATATATATATATATATATATATATATATATATATATATATATATATATATATATATATATACTGCGGGAAAATTCATATCCTAATAAATTAGTTAATAAACTATTGTTTAGTTCTCCCTTGAACCATAGAACGGATAATTTTGGCAATATATTTCAAAATTTGAATGTTAAGACTCTGCAAGCTCTACCAACGAATAAAGTTCAAGAAATAAATTTGGAAAACACACAAAACAACAGCCCCTCTTTTTTCTGCTCGCTCCCAAATATAGAGTTTTTAACTCCTACGCTCAGTAACATTTTTAAATGTAAGGATATCAGGATTACTCAGCGCATTTTGCTAACTAACAATAATATTTTGACAAAAACATTAGAAAAATCGAATGTAGTTCATAATATCCCTTGTCTAAATTGTAAAAAAATGTATATAGGACAAACATATAGGTGTCTATCGGGACGCATCACGTCTCACAGAAGTGACTGCAAATTAAAGAAAATATCATGTGCCCTTTCGCAACATGTCATTATGAACAAACATTTCATGGATTTTGACAAAGTAAGAGTGTTATGCACCGAAAACAATGTATGGTAATTGTTTTCGGTCAAACATCAAAAACGAGGAAAATAGTATGAACATGAAAACATATGTTAATAATCTCAACATTATCTATGATTACTTGCTAAAACTAGAACATCATCCTCTTACTCTTTCTCATAAAATGTAATTTGTTGTCTTTATTTTTATTTTAATTTTAGTTTTCCAAACTTTTGCAATTTATTAAGCTTTCTAATGTCATTTTGTTTTTTAATTTTTTAATCTGTTAAACTATTTATACATGAAGGAATAACCCTGTTATTTTATAACTATTTGTTCAGTATTGTTCATGAAGCTGCTTTTTATTTTTAACCTCACGTTAGTAATTATTTTTATAAAACCTGTCTAAAGACCATGTGAGTTAACTAATAAATAAATAGAAATGAGAGTGGGAGATTATCACAACGATATCTTCAAATCTTTCAGTAATTTCCCCGCTAAAGCTGTGGGGTGTGCCAAAGAGTAACAGAAGATGTACGTGTAATTCCAGCTACTGACTGATTTGAAGATATCGTAGTGATAATCTACTACTTTCATTTCTATCATTAATTTGGTTCAAACCATGGCATCTCATTTTAAACTTTTAATAAATACATTTTTCTAGTTGTCTTGATAAAGGGAATAAACATTCCCGAAAGCTCGAGTATATAACAAAGAGTTTCTTCTGCCCAACCAAAAGTTTTGACTGCATCCTCATTAAACTTATATATATATATATATATATATATATATATATATATATATATATATATATATATGTATATATATATATATATATATATATATATATATATATATATATATATATATATATATATATATTAGTTACGGCCAACTATGGACCACGTTTGACAGTTTTTACATTATTTTTTGTCCTCACTCTCTGCCAATATCTCTTCATCCTCTCTCCAATTCCCCTGTCTCCTGGAAGCCTGGAAACTTTTTTATTAGTCGCCTAAATCTCTCTCTGTCCATCATGTCTTCTTTTTTCACCCCCATACGATCCAAGTCCAATCTCACTTCCCGATACGATTTCGGCTCCGTCTTCCTCTTCCTGAAGAATTCAAAAATCCTCTTCGTCAGTCTGGTGCTGTTCATTCTCACTAAGTGTCCATAAAACTGTATTCTCCTTTTTTTCATTTGGGCTACAATTCCTTCTGTCTTCAGGTATAATTCTTTATTAGGTTTTAGTCTCCTCTCTCCAACCTTGATATTTGGGCCTAGTATTTTTTGGAGCATTTTCCTTTCTTTCCTCCGGATGTCTTCTAGGCCACCCTTACCAATCATGTCTAGTGTTTCTGCTGCATATAGACATTCAGGTCTGACAACAGTATCTAGGTGTCGGAATTTAGCCCCAAAGGATAAACTCTTTTTGTTATATGTATCCTTCGTAAGTTGATAAGCCATTTCCATTCTTCTCGCCCGTTCTTTGATGGCATTCTTATCCGACCCATTGTCCTGTAATTTTTCTCCCAAATACTTGAAACACTTAATTCGCTTTATTTTGGCTTCTCTCATCTCCAAGTGGAGAGGAACGTCTTTCATGTTGGTCATGAAGACAGTCTTCTCAAAAGAAATTTGAAGCCCAGTCTTCTTGGCTATCATCTGGAGTTCTTCAGTTCTTTTAATCGCTGTTTCAACACCGGTAGTGAGTATCACAATATCGTCGGCGAATGCCAAACAATCCGTACTTGTACTTTCTTTACCTCTCCCTAATCTGCAAGCCTCTTTATCCGAAATTCCCCTTGTCCATTCTCGAATAACTTTTTCTAAGACGCGGTTGAATAATATTTGCGAAAGCCCGTCGCCTTGTCGTACGCCAGTTTTGATTTAGAAAGGCTCTGACAACTCCCTTCGGAACTTTATTTTGGAGAAAGTATTGCTAAGCCTCTCTTGAATTAGATTCCTCATCTTGTTGTCCACTCCAAATTCTTCGAGAATTGCCAATAAGGTTTTTCGGTCAATGGAGTCATAGGCCTTCCGGAAGTCTACAAAGACATTTAGATATTTATTGATAAGATATTTATTCTGTCCCAACATCCTGTACTTTATGATATTCCGCAGGTTTAAGATTTGATCCGCGCAAGATCTTCCTTTCCGAAAACCTGCTTGATATTCACCCAATTCAGAATCCAATAACCCTTCTATTCTTGTTAGTCACGCTTTCGATAAAATCTTGTAAGGAGGTGAAACAAGAGAGATGCCTCTGTAATTATTAACGCCCATCTTGTCACCTTTTTTATGAAGGGGATGGATCAAAGCCATTTGCCAGTCAGCAGGGATCCTCTCAGTTATCCATATATTCTCAAGTAACCGAGTGAAAGATCCGGGTTGTAGGAGTTCAGCGACGATACCATCTGTACCAACAGCTTTGTTTGCCTTAAGTCCTTGATTGATCCGGAAAATTTCGTCTTCGTCAAGAGGCAATGAATTGGGAGATGATACTTCTGGTTGTTCAATTTTCAGGTTTTCTTGCGGACCATCACAGTTAAGCAGTGAGTCGAAATATCTGGCAAGGATGTCACAGTTTTGCTTATCGGTCATTCCTATCGTCACTTCTTCATTCTTGAAGCTTATACCTGGTGCCTGTTAACCCCTTAAGCGCGATTTGAACGTCCTATAAAAGTTCCGTGTGTTGTTCATTAGGAAATCTTCCTGCGTTTTCTTTAGTTGATCTTGTTCATATTGTCTCTTAGTCCTTCTGAAAGTCCGGGCTGTATCTTTCGACTGATATCGAAAGATTAATAGATCGTCAACTCGTTTCGTTGAGCTCCATTTCTTCCATGCCTCTTTCCGGCGTTTCAGTGCGTCGTCACATTCTGCATTCCACCATTTTTGTTTTATTGGCTTTGTCTGAGCAATCGTTCTTCCAGCAGCATCTTGTCTCGGATTACATCCCAATTTCCTGATGCAAGGCACTTCAGTTCATCTCGGTAACTTTCCCTTACCGCATTATTGGATTTTAGTTTTCCGATATCATATCGCGGGATGTTTTCCCTCCGTGTTCTTTTCCTGGTTGTTGAAAACTTCAGTTTCAGGTAGCGATGGGAGTCTACTTCTGCTCCCCTTGCTACTTTCACTTTCATGATTTCTCTCTTTACCATCGTATAAATGGCGACGTGGTCGATCTGAATTTCTCCCAATAGACGATTGGGGGATCGCCATGTCTCTTGTATTCTGGGTAAATGCTTGAAAGTCGTGTTATTATGGTGAAGGGCCCTAATCTGTAGCAATCAGTTGTTATGAGAAATGTAGCGAGTACATGTCTTCTATCTCAAAATATCTTACGCCTATACTTTCCTTCTGTCTATACCGTGGCGTCTCACAGTGGGATATTTCAGCGATTTAGCCGGCCAAAATTATTTCTTAGTTTTTATACATTTTAAATCGGTTTTTATGTTTATTTATAGTTTATTTATTTATGTTTATTTATGGTTGTTTGAAGTACATAGGAGTATAAATAAATAGGAAAAAATAGTATATTGTGACAAAAAAAAATTAAACTTTATATTAAGGGAAATGAAGCAAAAACTAAATTTTTCATAAAAACAAGAAAACTTATTAGTTAACCTGAAGAGTCCCACATCTCGTCAGTTCGACATTCCCCAGTTTCCTCCGCAGATTCTTCTGAAACACTTTCGTCGTTTTTATTAATGGGCTCGGCGGAAACAAGCATTTGCATTGCTTCTTTGCTGTGCATTACTTTTCTTGGTTTCGGCCTCATACTAGTAATTAGAGGATCAGAGCTGAGCAATAATCTGTAAATAACATCTAAATTGCACTGCTCTTTCGAGAATTTCCTGGCGAAATTCATCCGGTATGAACTAAAGTGCTTGTTTATCACTATGGATCAGGATTTTGTGCATTGTTGGAGTCATGGGATGCCAGGGATATAATTCCACGTAAATTTTGGAGGTCTCATATCGGTATTTAGCAAATTTTTCCGAATCCACTTTATGACCACTAGAAATTACCTCTAAAATCACTTTGATTCGTATTATATTCGATATATATATACGGGAATTTTATACGACAAATGGAGAATACTTTCGAATAAGCGTATTCTAGCGTGCAATATAGAAAGGCCAAATTGTAATGCGTTTGTGGAGACATTTCTTGTTACATTAAGGTCCTTAAAGTGTTTGGAGGTAGCACCACAAATGTAGCATTTCATAGTTGATATAGTTGACGTGGCAGCATTGCATACTTTGGCATCGTAGCCTGCATACTTTAGTTAGCGTGAATAAATGCGTAATCGAAATAAAGCTCTTTCCTTGTATGAATTCGCTATTTTGTAAAGCGTTTATGGCTTCTTCTACATAGGCGATTTCGGATTTTGTGATATCCACTGTTTTTTGACAAACCGTATTCTCATTAGTTGACAGCAGCGTGGCGAAAATGGAGTTGGATTTTGCCAAAAAACTTTTTTGTTTATGCTACATAGATTGCAGTGGAACAAAGCAAATTTGAAAAATATTGCTGTCTGTGGAATCTTCTTCCTGCATCTTTTGTTTATATTGTGTTTGTTGCGATCCGTCACATCCCCATTTCGAAATTAGCGTCAATGATTTACGCTCTTGTATATTCAATGTCATCAATACATCCTGCAAGTTATTCTGCACAACTTTCAGTTATCCGATAGGCTGCTTTTTCCGGATAACAAGGCGTTTAGCCCTCGGTATTTCGATTGTTCATTGTAACCAATTCTCATTGTTTTTATAGAAAAATTCTGATTTTTTATGCGCTAGTGTCCTTTATCTATCTTTTTTTAAATTGGTGCATTAAATGGGAGAATTTATGTTTAACTTGCTTCATTTGGCTTTCACAATATCCATCTTGCAATTAAATATATGTCTGAAGGTAGCTCAACTTTTCGTCAAAATTTGGTAAATCTTGTTCCTGCATTTTGTAAAAAGGAAATCTACGCGTTACTACTCGAGCGCCTGAGGTACCTTCAGATACTGGAACAAAACACAAACTATCGATAAAAACATCGTTTCCACGGGAGTCCGCGGCTAATTTTGGTGTTTTTAGTTAGTACACATACTATTTATTCTATTATAACTTAAAAACCCACGGGGACTCACGCGGAAGTATATCAAAAACCTTTTTGAAAATCAATCCTGGAGTTTTTTTTTCATTAATTTCGATTACCATTTTGTATCCTTAAAATTATTACTAATTATTCGATAAATTTACATAAAATCGATAAATATGTGGTATTATCTGATATATTGGAATCCATCACATTTTTTTTAAACGATTTCCAAAAAAATAAAAAAAATTTTTTCAAGAACTGTATTTTCGAGGAGGCCGAGAACTAATCAAACACACTTACAACAGAGATCGAATTACGACTAATATTACGGTGCGTACTTTAACAAGTGATTAAAAAAAAGTGTTGTATATTCTTCTATGTCTATTTAACATTATCAGGATATACTTTTTTTTCACGTGGAACAAATTCTAGGAAATCGATTTTTGGCCGCCTAAATAGCGTAAATACCCCACTGTGCGTCTGTACAAATGTTGAAATAATGATCTGCCTCTATAAATGGGGTTGATGATCGTGTACACAAGTACAGCAGTAGAAATAGTTGAGACAAGGTGTCTATAGCGGGATATTTTGCAAAAAAAATATTAATTTGATATATATTCTTTAATTATATTTTTCAAGATGTCGTGCATGAAACATAAATTAGAGACGACGACAACATTACATACAGTTCCTTCAGTTGCATTACTGGCTGCAGTTAAGTTTTTGGTAAACTCCACATGAAGTTTCATTTTATTTTTAAAACCTGATAAATTAATAGGTTGACGAAATAAATCGACACAGAATATTGGGTTACTGCACTTAAACTGCGCTGACGTAAAAAATGGGATATGTTTACTTTTTCCGAATACATTCTAGTAATTGTTTTGATACATGTCATAGGCAATGCAATATTTTCCTTTATCAAAGTCCTAGTCTAAATACTCTTCCGGGTATCTTTTACCATTAACTGTGTAAATTGTAAATTGTAAATTGTGCAAAGTGTAAATTCTTATCATTATCGTGGTCAAAGTTGCAATTGTCCCTAAGTTGCTCGTTTCAACTATTTACTTGAAAGGCAACAAAAGCCAAGACAGGATTATCTACGTTTCCGTAGATGTTGGTAATACCCAAGGATACCGTTTTTCCCGAAACGTTCCTATATATTGAATGCATAATTGTTAAACATATATTTAAGGTTCAACTTAGTTAATTCTTTTATGAATTCAATCCTTGGATTTTCCTTATATTCCAAGACAGGTACGCTCACTGTAAATTCCTTAGTAACTACCTTCCCAATCTGTGGTAACGTGGCGTCGTCGAGTGTTCCATCAACTTTTGTTGACTTCTACCTGTACAGAACGTCATTATCTATGTTTCTCGTAAATGATATCTTACGTTTTACGAGAAAGTTCAGATTAGAAAAGAATCCAAGTCTTAAGTCGCCACCACCCGAGAATCTTGAAACTAATCCTGAATTCATCGAAGCGCCATTAGTAACCGATGTTCCTGGGACAGAAACAGCCTTTATGATACCAACAATACCAGGCTATTCCACCTCACCTATCATTTTGTTATGCTTTATAACCTCAATATGTTACTACAAGTACCCAGGAAAATTATAGATTAAAATTTTCTAAAATATCTGCATTTCCCATTGATCTGCCCTGCTCAATTAATCCCTGTTTAATATCTTTACCTATAATTTGAGGCAGCTGCTTACCTTTATTGTACTCACTTAGAATGTACTTCTCATTTTGTTATAGTTCTTATTTTTCCGTCTTTTATAAGTAGCTTTATAAAATTTGTTTTCGAGCGAATCCAATTTACTTTTAGTGAGAAGTTGGATCGATGCCCGCTTGGTAATTTTATTTGTTACTAATCCTCAGGAGCTTCTTATGATTACCATCAATGTGGTGAGGCCGACTGATGGGTTCACAGTATACTACGTTCTTCTCCATAGGAGCAGAAGGAACAGTATCGGTTATTTGATTGTCCATATCTCTTTATCATTTAGAAAATTAAATGTTTTTTGTAGCTCATACTTATAGAAGGATCTCACAATTTCTTCATTACTCAAGTCTTTGATTTTGTAAGTGATTGGATTCGTGGGAAGAATCTTGGTAAAGGAAAAAAATTCTTCAGTCCAATTGTTTTGTTCCTCAGTCGCAAAGGTGTTTTTAAATGCTTAAATGTGTATTCTGTCACCTACTTTAAAAGTAGGGTGGTCTACAACCTTACCAATACTTTTGTAAAATAATAAGTTCGTTTTTAGTGTTTACTTACACTAAAAAAGCGAGACGAGAACGAGACGAGACGGCATGTGGTCTCACTCTCGCGAGTGCGAGACCACATACGTTCACATGCGAGAGCGCTTGTGGTCTCGCTCTCGCGAAAGACGAGAGTCTCGTTTCTGATCCCGGTCATACTTCTTCTTCAATCTTTGATTCTAATACGGGCAGCCGTAATATTTTCTTTCATAAATTTGAACTGCGGGCTCGGGCAAGTTACATTTCATTATATAACAATTAAAAGAGTAGATTTCGTAATATGAAATAGATGTAGACAATTTCAAATTAAGTTCGTTTTTATTATTAATTTTAAATCGTCAACTAAATAGAAGGTTTATATAAACAGACATATATGGTGTGTTATCGCTACATTTTCATGTGGATGGAACAAAGCGAAATTAGAAGATATTAATTGTAACCAAATAGAAAATTTATGTAAAGAAACAGTGATTAGTTTACAATAAAATGAATGAATGATCGTTTCGATCGTTTTGGACTTTCTTAACAATAAGTTCTAGCAAGAACGATATTTGGCTAGATTAGACGAGACGAGACAAACGGTAACGAGAGCGAGACGAGACAAACGGTTACGAGAGCGAGAGCGAGACGAGAATAACGGTCACGAGAGCGAGAGCGAGACGAGACTAACGATTACGAGAGCGAGACGAGACTAACGGTTCCTAGAGCGAGAGCGAGACTGAGACAAGAGTAAATTTTTACACAACAAACGAGAGCGCGACGAGAGTTTTGAATTTCTCGCCCTATCTCGTCTTGTGTCAAGCCCTACTACAAATGAAGATTTGACGAGGCATACACGTCTTCGTAGACGTAAAGGTACGTAACGTCACGTCAAACGTAACGTGCACGCACGCCACCTTTACACGTTAGAAAAGGTGAAGGTGGAAAATATTTATTGCACATAAATTTTGTTTTAAATAAAGATAAACATGTCTAATGATTACCTTGGTACTTTGCACCAACCTAAGTCCTCACAAACCGGCATGCCGGGTTGGGAAGGGGACACTAAACAAACAAAGAAACTTGAAGGAGCTTAGGCAAAAGTTTAAATATGGTCAGGAGCGAGAGAAGAAGCATAAGGTAATGAAATTTTAAGATAGAAAATGAAGTAATTTTAAAGTGCTCTCACCTTGTTGAATATTATTCTGGAGCAAAGGACAATATTTTAAGAAAAATGGAAACCTTCGAAGCACGAGGTTCACAGTGGGTTTTTATACCACATTGCCATCTGCAATTGCTGCCAAGAATGCAATAATTAACGTCAATAACCAAGACAGCAATTGTTTTTTTTATGGTTAGTTCTATCTGCGTTGCATCCAGCAGAAGATCACGTTCATAGAGTTAGTAACTACAAAGAAAATGAACACGAATTTGATGATGCTTTAAAGGATATAGATTTTGCCGTTAAGGTATCAGACATTGGTAAGTTTGAGAAGAGAACCGGATCTCTATTAATATTTATTATTACGACAATCCATATACTATTCCGTTTGAACCACCTTTAGACTGAAGGAAAACTTGCGGAGCAGAAGATTTGTTGTGCTTCTCATAAACCTGGAAGAGCGGAATTACCAAAACCATTCGATAATGATCTCCGTTTTAAAAATTTTAATCATTCTCTTAAAGTACCTATTGTAGTCTACGCGGACTTTGAAAGTCTCTTGAATAAGATACACATGACTAGTCCTAACCCAGAATGGTTTTCCAGAGAACACGATGCGAGTGATGGATCATGATCACCTCACCGGACAATTTAGAGGTCCCGCGCATTCCATTTGTAACCTACAGTACAAGGACCCCGATTTATTCCTGTTTTCTTCCACAACTCTGCTGGTTACGATGCACATTTGTTCATTAGAGTTTGGAAATGATGAAGGTAAAATTGACCTTATACCGACCAATGAAGAAAACTACATATCATTCACCAAACACGTGGGCTACAAGATTAAAAAGGGAAGAGATAAGACCATAAAGTTACGCTTTATTGACTCGTTCAAATTTTTAAGCGCTTCGTTGTATAAACTTGCAAGTAATTTAGATGTAAGTAAATTTAGAGAGTTAAGAAAGTTCTTTCCTAAAAATTTAGCAAATCTTGTGACGAGAAAATTAGCTTACCCCTACGAATACATGGATTCTTTATAGAAATATGAAGAGACAAAATTGCCACCGATCGAAACGTTCTATAGTAGCTTAAACAAAGAAAACGTTAGCGAAGAATAATACCTTAATGCGAGTAATGTCTGGGAGAAATTTAACATAAAGAATCCGGGTGAATTTACAGAGTTGTACAATAAGGTAGATGTGTTACTTCTGGCCGACGTTATGGAAAACTTTAGAGATATTAGTTTGAAACCGTACAAATTGGATCCTGCGTGGTACTTTACAACCCCAGGTTTTGCATAAAACTTGCTGTTTTACGTCATGCTAAAAATGACCACCTTGAAGCTTGAGCTGCTTACATGCATTGATATGTTTCTTAAGGTGGAAAATGGTATACTAGGTGGGATAACATAGTGTAGTAATAAATATGCTAGAACCAATAATAAATATATGAAGGGTATGTGTGACCCTAAAAAATATTTGGTATATTTAGGTTACTTTGACGCTAACAATGAATACGGATGGTGCATGATGAAATATTTGCCATATGGTGGAATCAAATGGAGAAGTACAGATATTGATGTAACAAGGAAAAGTGATGAAATTAACGTCGGTTATATCCTTGAAGTTGATTTAGAATATCCAAAAGAATTGCACGAGACTAACTCAGTCTTGCCCTTAGCTCCAGATTGTAGAAATGGATGGTAAAAGGCTACCTAAATTAATGACAATACTTTATTACCAGAAAAACTACGTGATTCATTATTCAGCCCTAAAATATTATTTATCACATAGTTTAAAATTGTCCAAGATTCATAGTTTTGAGATTTAAGCAGTTACCTTGGTTTGGGTACTACATCGATTTTAATACAAAATTGAGGACGCAGGCTAAAAACGACTTTGAAAAAGATTTTTTCAAGCTGATGAACAATGACGTGTATGGAAAAACAATGGAGAACATTAGAAACAGGGTTGACATAAGATTTTGCAGTAACAACAGACAATTAGAGAATTTAGTGACTAAACCACACTTTGGAAGAAAGAAGAAGGAAGAATATCTTTCTTAACTGATAGTTTAGCGGCCATACATTTAGAAAAAAGAAAGATTGTACTAAACAAGCTTATTTATGTCGGTATGGCAATATTATAGGCTTTAAAATTATGCCGGTATGGTTTTTGTTATGATGTGTTGAAAGCGAAATATGGAAATTAAATAAAGCTGTTGTACGAGGATACGGACTCCTTGATATTTTCAGTTAACACAGAAGATTTTTACAATGATCTGCACATCATCATTGATGAGTTATATACTTCATAACTTCATTGTTAAATAAAAAATAAATCAAACGTTTTTTTTTTTAAGAAGACCTACGTTTACAAGAAGCAGAATTTGGTAATTAGTAGGGAACATGGGATTTATACTATAAAAATGAATAAAAAGGCCTTAAGCAACTTTGATGATAAGAGATATGTACACAGTAATGGAATAAATACTTGGGACATCATACAATAGGATTAGATCAAGATAAATTCATGGAGCATCTACATGAACTTAATAAAAGTGGTAAACAATAAAAATATTTCCATATGTGGTAAATAAAACGAAATATATGACTAGCAATAACCATTTAAATGGTAACAAAAAAGTGATATTTTGCAAAAATTAAAAATTAAAATGTAAATTATGGGTACAATTGAGGAACAATTTAAGCATAAAACTATAATAAAATAATGGATAAAAATGAGCTAGAAACTTAAGTTTAAAAAATATATCATTAAAAATATTGAATTTTGTGGTTAAAGTTAAGCATAAAATATTTAAGTAATAAGTGCTCTAATTGAACTTAGTGGTTAAAGTTAAGCATAAAATGTTAATATTAAAAAAACCTATTTTTTCGATTTTATTTTTTTCCCATAGTAAAATTGAAATTTAATAAACGCCGATATTTTCTTCAATACTTACAAATTTTCAACACGAGTAGAAGGCATGAAATTTTTTTTTTTGATTCCCAGGTCGGAAGCCGATTTTTAAGAAAAGAAATAAAACTGAAATAATTTTTTTTACCGTATTTTTAAATAGTGTCGTCCGCCAAATTTTGTCAGAAATGTCTTGTGTAGTAGTATATAAATGTATGTTCTGGACCACTCAAAATTATAGTCAAATTTAACCGCAAGTTTAATTCCAAATCATGGTCAACTTATATCATAAAACTTTATATCATACTCCAAATATTAATGGTAATCATTAGAGGGCGGATTATATGCAACAAAATAACGAAATATATGCGCATATATATTTTCGAGGAAGCATGCACTCAATTCGACCATATATGCAGTACAATATGCAAAACTTGATGAAGAAAAGGTAGAAATAACTATGGCGATCTATTATTTTTATTCCCACAAATTTTCTTAATTATAATTAACAATTATTAACTAAACAAAAATATAGGTACACTTTTAATTCAATCTATATCTAAACTTGACCACTACTCAATTCACAAACGGTACCGTTTTCTTACAATATATTTCTGTAACAATTGATAATCAAATGTTCAAAATTAAAAAAAAAACAGAAATTGTTGTCTCCTGTATGAAAAGATATGTTTATAAATCGAAAAATTTCTTTCAACATCTACATAAGTAATTTCAGAAGAAAATTCAGAAGCATTTTTTCATTTTTACAATTATGTTAAAATCAAAATTAATATCCTCAACTATTTCGCCTTTTAAGGTTTTGTTGATATTTTTAAATTTTAAAATTCCCCCATTTTATTGTATTACCGCTTAATTTTTTTGTGTATAGATTCACCTACTCTACCTTTAACTTTTTTGAAGGATTTCTTCTATAATTTCAAATTCTCAAATAAATATAAAATCTCAAATAAATTGATTCTGAGGGAGGCAAACCTTTAGTTTCCAGTCTGTGAATAGAGTTTGAGACGAAGCAATAGTTTGCCATAAGAAATGCAAGGTGCTGGTTCGTACTTTTTACATTTTTTTTGCAATTTTCGAAAACGGCGCTGGAATAGTTGATTTCTAGAATTTAAAGATATAATTCTAGTAATCAATACCTGCAAAAATATCAGCATAAATATTTGCTGCGTCTAACCACGTACCTTATCTGGTAATTATAGGTTCAGGAGGCAATTGAACATTCGTAAGTGGCTCCAACTAAAATTGGACCCTCAAAGGGCTTTTAAAAATATTTAACATTAGGTACTAATTAAATCGCTAACAACGAAACAGCGATTCCTAATATCTTCTGACGACACGATATAGACAGTGAGCTAAACAAGTTGTGTGAATAATGTTACAATAAAAAAAAATTGAACTGCTTCATGTAGGGTGCAACGTCTAACATAAGTAAAAAAAATTTCACAGGGTAAAAAGAAATTTGATAAACCTTCTTGTACAAATCGGGTAACTGTTAAATGATTAGTTTTTTTAAGTTGTTTCATGAAGAATTCCTATTAACAAATGGGCAATATAACGGCCACATTTGTCTTTACTTTCATCTACGATTAGATGAACAAAATAAAAAAAATTATTGCCATGTATTTGTCTAATTTCCAACATTGTTTGAATATAATAAGAATTTACATAGTTCTTTTTAAGGTACTCAGGTATATTATGTTTACAATATTTTTGTAAAAATGATTTTAAATTAACATTATTTAACTTTTTCAATGTATATTACTAATTTTTTGGATGGTCGGTATGTATTTCCAGAAATAAAAAAAAAAGTAATAACGACTTAAATATGCAAGAATATGCAGCTTTTGCTAAAATATACACGAGCTTGCCCCAAATATGCAATATATACAATTACTAATTAGCGTTCATTAATGGATCGAAGAGTATCATCAGTCATCAGTGGAGTTTTAATAACAAAAGTGCCGAAACTATATTAAATCTTCATTCATCTTCATAGTACACATTGGGGTAAACCCACGTTAACATTCAGTTGCAGAAATGGAAATAGATTTCAGAGCATCAAATTTTCAGAATATGCCTTTTCCAAAACTCCACGATTTACTTTTACTTTGCCCAGTTGTGGTTTCGTTGACATGATTCACAAATAATTCACAATTCACAAGTTGACAAGTTCCATCTGCCTAAATGTCAACTGATACTCAATATCTCAATATATATATATATATATATATATATATATATATATATATATATATATATATATATATATATATATACCCCCCCCCCTATAATTGGAAAACCGAATAATATTTCAAACTTCGCCGAGACCCGTCGATTTTTGTTCTTGGGGGGAGCTTTTTTGACAGTCAAGCCAACTCGATATGTTCATCCCCCTAATGCCTAGCAACCCCAACTTAAAAATTTCAAATGCAACTACCCCACTTGTGGCACATCATTTTAAAGCCCTTTTTGAATATTGCCCATTGCGAATACAGTGACGTACCGTTTTTATAAATCGGTTGAGATTTGACAGAATTATTGGTTACAAACGAAAAGATGACAAACCAACATACGCTTAGTAATTTCTACACAAATGCCCACCACTAATAAGTTTTTCATCTACTACACATGACCGCATTACCTAATTGTTATTGATGTGTCTATCAGTTTACAAAAAAGTCAGAAATGAAATAAAAAGCTATATTTTATGAATTGCTCAAAATGACCCCCGTTAACTTCCAAACAATAATACAGTCTGTTTTCAAATTCTGTTCGAACATTATTAAAGACATCCGCAGTTATTAATCGGCATTCTTGCAATGTTTGCTTGCAATGTTTCACTTGGTTCACTTGCAATGTTTCCGGCTGAGTGGCGTACACTCGTGATTTTAAATGACCCCACAGAAAAAAGTCCAAAGGGGACAGATCCGGAGATCTTGGTGGCCATTCGACGGGACCTCTTCTGCCAATCCAATGCCCCGGGAAATGGTCATCCAAAAATTGTCGCACAGCAGCAGCATAGTGCGGGGGCGCACCATCTTGTTGGAAGATTATTTCATTTTCTAGTAAAATGTCGTCACTTTCTAAAATCTCTGTTATCCTAGAATCAATTAGGGTTGCTAGGCAATAGGGAGATGAACATATCGAGTCGGCTTGACTGTCAAAAAAACTCCCCCCAGGAACAAAAATCAACGGGTCTCGGCGAATTTTAAAATATTATTCGGTTTTCCAATTATAGGGGGGTCAAATTTTCGTTGGGATACCCTGAAAATATATATATATATATATATATATATATATATATATATATATATATTGAGATATTGAGTATCAGTTGACATTTAGGCAGATGGAACTTGTCAACTTGTGAATTTTGAATCATTTGTGAATCATGTCAACGAAACCACAACTGGGCAAAGGAAAAGTAAATCGTGGAGTTTTGGAAAAGGCATATTCGGATATATAAAACGGTAGAATTCGGGTAATACGATTAACAAAAACATCTCAAGTTCTTCTTAAGGCGACGTTTCGATTTATTAATTAAATCTTTTTTAAGAAATACAAAATTGTTGCAGAATTTACCAAAAACAAAGTAAAAGATGTTTTTAATTACTTACAAAGAAGGTGATGAACAATTTATTACGACGTATAACATCATTTAACTTGACAAAATTTTATAAATTACATAACAGCTACTGTAATACGAGCCATAGTCAATTTATTTACGGTGTTTAAAAATTATTATTTTATTTTCAATATGTCGGAGATCAAACCGATCGGCACAGCACGAGGAAACCAACAAAAAATCGGTTGACATTTAGGAAGATGGAAATTAGAATCATGTCAACGAAACCACAACTGTGCAAAAGAAATATAATTCGTGAAGTTTTGGAAATGGCATATTATGATGCATAAATTTGATGCTCTGAAATCTATTTCCATTTCTGCAACTGAATGTGAACGTGGTTTTTCGCAAACGAATGTCATTATTACCCCAATATGAGCTCTTGAAGACTAAAATATTTAATTTTGTTATTAAAACTCCACTGATGACTGATGACACTCTTCGATCCTTTAAAATATGTTCAACAGTGGTTACTCATACTAATAGGAAGACATTCGATCATAGACACCAACACTAAGAAAAGTAAACAAGATGATAATTGATAATCGAGACGAGAATTCAACCAAAATTTTGTAAATTACTATAAATTATTCAAATATATGATTTTATTTTATATTTAGTCTTTATTTTATATATACAATAGCCGGATATATATATATATATATATATATATATATATATATATATATATATATATATATATATATATATATATATCAAGGAAACAATGAATTATCTTATACCAAGGGAGAAATTTTCACGGTGTCCTAAGATATATGGTTTAAGAAAGATCCACAAAGATGGAGCCCCACTACGACCAATAGTAAGCTTCGTTGGTGCACCGGTCCAACTTCTTGCGAAACATTTAGCAAAATGTTTACAACCATACGCCGAAGATTGTGATTCCTATGTCCGCAATACTGAACACTTCATAGACATACTGAAAAATCACCAACTCCAGCCCGGCCACCTCCTTGTGAGCTTTGACATTGTATCTTTATTCACAAAAGTACCGGTCCCTGAGGCCATAAACATCATAAGATCAAAATTAAAATCAGAAAAGTATGTATCAGATCTGGCGGAACATTGTTTAAAGAATACATACTTTAGGTACGATGGTCAAATAGGTTTTTTAAAAAACCTATACAAACAAGTCCTAGGAGCACCAATGGGTTCAGCTCTATCTCCAGTAATAGCCAACATATTTCTTACAGATTTTGAAGAAAAGGCAATCTCATCAGCCACACTTAAACCTACACTCTGGTTAAGATATGTTGACGACACATTTGTAATCTGGCCCCACGGCAGAACAGAGCTGGACAAATTCCTTAACCGTCTTAACTCCCAACACGACCAAATTAAATTCACAATGGAGATAGAAAAGCATCAACGACTTCCTTTCTTGGATATTTTTGTACAGAAGAAACCTGACGGCACTTTGAGTCACACTTTGTACCGGAAACCAACCCACACAGACAGATATCTGAACGCTTCTTCGCACCATCATCCCAAACAACTAGCATCTGTAGTCAACACTCTTACCACCCGATCCAAAAGACTAGCCGACCAGCTTAACTTACCGAAAGAATTGAGGAACTTACGAGAAGCTCTTTCTTCAAATGGATATCCAAACAGTTTAATATCCAGAGCTTTCCGTCGTACAGAGAACAGTATCCAAAGAACTGAAGAACCCCAGAAACCCGTTAGCACAGCATACCTACCATATGTTCATGGATCAACTGACAAAATCGCCAGAATCCTTAAAAGACACAACATCCACACCATTTTCAAACCTAACCAGAATATATCCTCCATGCTACGCAGCGTTAAAGACACCATCCCGTTAGGATCCCATGGAATTTACGAAATACCTTGCGGAACATGTGAACGAACCTACATTGGACGTACCAATAGAAAAATATCTGCTAGGATTCAAGAACATGTAGTTTCAGTCAGACACAGAGATAAAGTTTCACCGGCACTTGTCCAACACACAAACACCGGTCACTGGATGGACTTTAGAAATTCAAGGACTGTTGCACAGATTAGCCACGAAATGTCACGAGTATACAGAGTATACTTGGGTTCGCTTTTCAAATATATTGGCCTGAAGATATTGAGAATTGGTTGACATTTAGGAAAATGGAAATTAGAATAATGCCATCAAAAACAGAACTGGTCAAAAGAAAAATATAACTTGGAGTTTTGGAAAAGACATATTCTGAAACCTTGATGCTCTTAAATTACTATATGAAAAACTATTTCCAGAGCTTTCCGTCGTACAGAGAACAGTATCCAAAGAACTGAAGAACCCCAGAAACCCGTTAGCACAGCATACCTACCATATGTTCATGGATCAACTGACAAAATCGCCAGAATCCTTAAAAGACACAACATCCACACCATTTTCAAACCTAACCAGAATATATCCTCCATGCTACGCAGCGTTAAAGACACCATCCCGTTAGGATCCCATGGAATTTACGAAATACCTTGCGGAACATGTGAACGAACCTACATTGGACGTACCAATAGAAAAATATCTGCTAGGATTCAAGAACATGTAGTTTCAGTCAGACACAGAGATAAAGTTTCACCGGCACTTGTCCAACACACAAACACCGGTCACTGGATGGACTTTAGAAATTCAAGGACTGTTGCACAGATTAGCCACGAAATGTCACGAGTATACAGAGAAGCCATAGAGATAGAAAAACCAGACTACTGCATGAACACGAGAGACGATTCCTTGAGATTGCCCCTAGCATGGCGACCGATCATATCCACCCTCAAAATGCAATCCCAGACACCCCAGACTCATGTACGACAACAAGACAAACAAACAACCGAACCGAAGCACCGCACACGACAAGCATGACCCGAAGCCAGACAGCTATAAGTAGTCGCATCGCACGAACGAGCTCTCAGTATGCGTCTAACGGTTGAGCCGCACGGACGCATATATCTCTTGAGAATGGCGAATGTTAGTTCGCCGAAACGTCGAGAATCCGGCTTTTCAAAGCCAACCCTCAGCATCAACGCGGAATCGCCGAGAAAACAATACAACACAGGTATCTATCCGCGAAAACCTCAAATAGAACATATATATATATATATATATATATATATATATATATATATATATATATATATATATATATATATATATATATATATATATACCATGTTCCATTTACCCTAGTTACGGTAACAAGTCTGTTTGAAATAGTGCTCCATAAAAATAACTAAAAGTATCAAAAATTATGAATTTAAAAATTTAAAAACAGTGAGGAAAGCAATGAGGAACACTGGGACACAGAGGTTACAGAAATTTACATGGGGAAAACGTATTTAGCGAGAACATTTAGATTAATTTTGGGATAAATTTTTGACAAATTTATTTGACATTTGTCAAACGATAAATTTGCATAGACACTATGATAAGAGTGACCTTTCTGTTGGTTCGACGGATAAGTACCAGGCAACTAGGAAACAAGAGGGACGAACACCGAAACCCAGGTCGCGTCTGCAGTGGCATCCACCGGCAACCTGGTCAGCGTCTGTTCACCAGAGGTGCGGCTGCAAATACATGTCAACAAAGGCCTCAACAGCCAGTAGTACTAGAAGCCCTGTACCCAACCAGGCAAACTCAAACAAGCAACCATGGCAGTTCAACCAAAACTTTACTATACCCCAGGTGGTAACCAGCAACACAAGACCTAGAAGCAGCAAACATCACAGACACTCAGGACAGAACGACTCTCAGACATCAAATACACCAGTGGGAAGTGAAGAAGGAGACCAAGAAAAAGACTGGAACCTCCTGGACCGGAAAGCCATGAAAATTTAGCGCCATCCACTTTGGGTGCAATTCGAGGATTTATTTTATTTTAATATGTGGGATTCTATGTAAAGGACTACTTTAGCCTCTTTAAAAAACCTGGGTCCATCTGGCTCCGGATGGTAGCACCCTGTGAGGGCCCCTGCCTAGGGGGTCTATTCTTTTACCCATACCTATTCTTCTAATATTTAGTTTTTTTTTCATAAATTCAAAATCAAGTTTATTTTATTTTTTATTAATTCGCTCAGTTTTTTCTTATATGACCCCTACTTCAATTATTTTTTTGTAATGCAGAAAACCAAGCTTTATCAAAAAATGTAAAAAAACTAGCTTCCTATTTAAAAATAATATCATATCATGTCATATCGTGATGAATCATATAAGTGATGAAATGAGAAAAAATGTATTTAAAGAAAATTGATGGATCAATCAACATAATCTTTATAGTCACCCTCTTTGTGCATGCTTGCTGCTGTACCTTGATAAATTTATTTTGACTTCACTGCACTTCAAAACGTAACGGTAAAAGTAATATTTCTATTTTTACTACAATCTTTATTTCTATGGGTTGAATGGAGATATTAAATGAGATATTAAAGAGACGGATATATTAAAGAGATGGGTTGAATGGAGATATTAAAAACATCGTTTCTGGCATAAGATGTCAGATGGTAAATGGAGTGAAAAAAAATGCCGATAGAAAAGTTTCCATCAGTTTAGCTAATCATTATAATGAATCAATAAGATAAATTAATTATCAAAAAGTGAGGAAATACCAGAAATAAATAGATTAAAATAATTTTTTGATAAGCTTTTTCTATTCGCCGAAAAATAATAGAATTGCATTTGTTGTTGTAAAGGAAATTTCAGATGTCATTGATAAACTTTTTGTTTTAAATTGCATTTATGTGCAGAATCACTAGGAATTCAGATACTGAAAAGTGGAAGATTTAAGCACCCGATGGGAGACATCCAGTTTTCGAACAGATTCAGCTGTAAGGAGTGATTGGAATAGATAATAGCATTGATGCACATCAACGCCCTCCAAGAATTATCAGAAATATGTGTAGACCTTTCGATCAAGATTCAAATAACACGATTATATTGTGAATATGCATCTTGCAAATCGAAAAATAAACTAGTTAAAACTTAATTCAAACTAATCAAAATTCCACTTTCGTAAAGTCTCACTTGAAGAAAAAATTAAACAAATAAATCCTCCTGTGGTCTCGAAAATATTTTATTTGGAAAATGGATATACGATGGGTTTGCACCTTGGGTTCGCTTTTCAAATATATTGGCCTGAAGATATTGAGAATTGGTTGACATTTAGGAAAATGGAAATTAGAATAATGCCATCAAAAACAGAACTGGTCAAAAGAAAAATATAACTTGGAGTTTTGGAAAAGACATATTCTGAAACCTTGATGCTCTTAAATTACTATATGAAAAACTATTTCCATTTCTGCAACTGAATATGAACGTGGGTTTTCGCAAACGAATGTCATTATTACCCCAATATGAGCTCTTGAAGAATAAAATAGTTTCGGCACTTTTGTTATTAAAACTCCACTGATGACTGATGATAGTCTTCGATCCTTTCAAATATGTTCGTCGGTGGTTACTCATAATCATAGGAAGACATTCGGTCATAGACACCAACACTAAGAAAAGTAATCAAGATGATAACGTTCTTCTTTATCATCTTGATCAAAATGAGAATTCGATAATTCGACGAGAATTGAACCAAAATGTTGTAAATTACTATAAATTATTCAAATGATGATTTGATTTTACATTTAGTTTTTATTTGTAAAGGGTATGACGGGATAACGGGGATATAACGAGGATGACGTCATAACTTTGACAAATTTGACGTTTTATTTTTTTGACTTATGTTAAAAGACGCGGAATAAAATAAACTGTTTGACGTGTTTCTGCATTTTTTTCAAAAATGAACCTAGTTCGTTTTATGTATAATTTTTTGCATTACTTTATCATAACCCTATATATATATATATATATATATATATATATATATATATATATATATATATATATATATATATATATATATATATATATATATATATATATATATATATATATATATATATATATATATATATATATATATATGTATATATATATATACAGGGTTATGATAAAGTAATGCAAAAAATTATACATAAAACGCACTATGTTCATTTTTGAAAAAAATGCAGAAACACGTCAAACAGTTTATTTTATTCCGCCTCTTTTAACATAAATTTGTCAAAGTTATGACGTCATCCCCGTTATATCCCCGTTATCCCGTCATACCCTTTACAAATAAAAACTAAATGTAAAATCAAATCATCATTTGAATAATTTATAGTAATTTACAACCTTTTGGTTCAATTCTCGTCGAATTATCGAATTCTCATCTCGATCAAGATGATAAAGAAGATCGTTATCATCTTAATTACTTTTCTTAGTGTTGGTGTCTATGACCGAATGTCTTCCTATGATTATGAGTAACCACCGATGAACATATTTGAAAGGATCGAAGACTATCATCAGTCATTAGTGGAGTTTTTATAACAAAAGTGCCGAAACTATTTTATTCTTCAAGAGCTCATATTGGGGTAATAATGACATTCGTTTGCGAAAACCCACGTTCATATTCAGTTGCAGAAATGGAAATAGTTTTTCATATAGTAATTTAAGAGCATATATTAAGAGTTTATTTTTCGATTTGCAAGATGAATATTCACAATATAATCGTGTTAATTGAATCTTGATCGAAAGGTCTACACATATTTCTGATAATTCTTGGAGGGCGTTGATGTGCATCAATGCTATTATCTATTCCAATCACTCCTTACAGCTGAATCTGTTCGAAAACTGGATGTCTCTCATCGGGTGCTTAAATCTTCCACTTTTCAGTATCTGAATTCCTAGTGATTCTGCACATAAATGCAATTTAAAACAAAAAGTATATCTATGACATCTGAAATTTCCTTTACAACAACAAATGCAATTCTTTTGTTTTTCGGCGAATAGAAAAAGCTTATCAAGAAATTATTTGAATATATTTATTTCTGGTATTTCCTCACTTTTTGATAATTAATTTATCTTATTGATTCATTATAATGATTAGCTAAACTGTTGGAAACTTTTCTATCGGCATTTTTTTTCACTCCATTTACCATCTAACATCTCATGCCAGAAACGATGTTTTTAATATCTCCATTCAACCCATCTCTTTAATATCTCCGTCTCTTTAATATCTCATTTAATATCTCCATTCTACCCATATAAATAAAGATTGTAGTAAGAATAGAAATATTACTTTTACCGTTACGTTTTGAAGTGCAGTGAAGTCAAAAAAGATTTATCAAGGTACAGCCGCAAGCATGCACAAAGAGGGTGGCTATAAAGATTATGTTGATTGATCCATCAATTTTCTTTAAATACATTTTTTCTCATTTCATCACTTATATGATTTGCAATGGTATAGCATATATCTGTGTGTCGAATGAAGAATATGAATTTACTTATTGGAGAATAATTGAACGATCAAACAAGCCCGCCGAAGGCGGACGAGGTTCGATCGTGATTATACGAAACGTCTCGTTCGAAGATGATAATTTGTAATGCTCGTCATTGCTGATATTTCACACTTTTTAGAGTTTGAAATTTTTCGCCGATGCTGGTGTGGACGGCGCACGGCCGGTCCTGTACAGTCATATTTTTAGCGATTTATGAAGTTGAGGTTTCTTTGCAAGATGATCTTGGGTATGCTTTTAACGGGTACAAGTAGGGAGGTAGATTTATCATCTTTGAACGAGACGTTTCGTATAACCACGATCTCTCTTGCTTTTGGGGATTGTTGGATGAGATTACCTGAATCCACATTTCAACCAGATTTTCTTCTAAAAAAAGAAATTATTTTATAATATGGACCTTTATTGTAAGTATTTTTTTAAATACGTCTAATGGGCAGTTTGTCCTATGTACTGTTAGTCATATAGACAGTTTGTTGTACAGACAGTTTGTCATTTGGACAGTTTGTCATGTGGACAATTTTTCGTATAGACAGTTTGTCCTATGGACAGTTTGTCGTATAGACAGCTCTTTGTGCATGTTCTTTCTGCACAAAGACATACTTAGGTGTAAATCAATCACCACACTGAAAGAATTTTTAAGTAAGTGTTTCGTATGGTGTCTAAATAATTTTTATGTGATACCGGTTTCATATATGGAAACTCATTTATATTTATTGTTGTACAGACAGTTTGTCGTATGGAGAGTTTTTTGTATAAACAGTTTGTCATGTAGACAGTTTGTCGTATGAACAGTTTGTCGTATCAACAGTATGCCATATAGCCGGTTTTTGGTACATGTTAATTTTACACAAGAACACACTTAAGTGGGAATGAATCACCACACTTAAGCATTTTTTAATTAAGTGTCTGGAAAGGTTGCTAAATACTTTTTATGTGATACTGGTTTCGTACGGAAACTCATATACCTTTTTGTTATACAGACAGTTTGTCGTATGGACAGTTTGTCATATAGGCAGTTTGTCGTATGGACAGTTGTCATATAGGCAGTTTTTTTATGTTGTACATATTTTTGTACAAAGAACATAACATAATTTTATGAGTTATATGAGTTTCGTATGGTAACTCATATATCTTTTTTGTAATACCGACAGTTTGTCGTATGGACAGTTTGTCGTATAAACAGTTTGTCATATCGAGAGTTTGTCGTATGGACAGTTTGTCATATATACAGTTTTTGTACATATTGTTTTTGCACAAAAAACATATTTAAGTGTGAATGAATCAACACACTTAAGAATTTTTTAGGTAAGTGTCTCGTATGGAGGCTAAATACTTTTTATGTGATACTGGTTTCTTGTGGAGACCCATATATCTTTATTGTTATACAGACAGTTTGTCGTATGGACAGTTTGTTGTATAAACAGTTTGTCATATAGACAGTTTGTCGTATGGACAGTTTGTCATATGTACAGTTGCTGTACATGTTGTTTTTATACAAAAACATACTTCAACGTGAATGAATCAACACCCTTAAGCATTTTTTAAGTAAGTGTCTCGGATGGAGGCTCAAGGTCAATACTTCATTTGATACTGGTTTCATGTGGCAACTCATATATCTTTTTTGTTATACCGACAGTTTGTCGTATGGACAGTTTGTCATGTAAATAGTTTGTCATATGGTCGTATAGACAGTTTGTCATATAGACAGTTTTTTTCACATGTTTTTTTTTGTACAAAAAAACTTACTTTTTATGTATAAAACATACGTTTTATGGCTTAATACTTTTTATATGATACCTGCATTTTCATTCTGATTATTATCAGTAGCTTTATTTAATTCTGCCAGTTTACAAACGACTTTTTTGAGGCTATCGATCTGTTTTTCAATTTTTTCCAGTCTTTCATTCGTTTTTTGTTTCTTCCTATCTCTTTTCGTGATTGCGAACATGATCTCTTCTTCTTATCTCCTGACATTATAAACCTTTTATTCTTATTTAGATTTGGTGATTTTTTGCAGTACTTTTGAGTACTCAGTACGTGTGAAACGTCAAACACAACGAACAAATATGACGGTACAGGGCCGGCTGTGCGTCGTCCACACCAGCCTAGGCGCCAAATTTCAAACTCTAATAAGTGTGAAATGTCAGCAAATGACGAGCATTACTACAAATTATCATCGAAAACGAGATGTGTAGTATAATACGATTTGAATGATTGATTTTCCTTTGCCTCTTTATATGCAATTCGAAAAATGTTTGCTGTTATTACTTTTTCCGAGATAATGGTTTAAAAAAAAATACTTTCAATCTTTTTTTCGGCTATAGAAATATTTTTTAACGGTGCAATTTGTGTCGCTCATTGTAAAACTGAATTATCTCCTTCTAACTGAATTTAACTAAAATAACGATTTAAACTAAATTAAACTAAAATAACGAGCTTTTTGCGAATTAAAGTGTAGGGAAAAAAATATAGGCATTCATACAATGTATTCTCATTTTTATTGTTTAACCCTTTCGCTGCTATGGACTGCTATAGCAGTTCAATTGATTGCGCGCTCAGGTGCTATGGACTGTTATAGTAGTCCAATTACTATGGCGGCCAGATGCTATGGACTGCTATAGCAGTCTACGGACTGCACAAATTCATTGTGACTTTTTTAAACATAACAAATAGATTAATAAATATGTGCACTCTCATTGGAGCGTTGCGATAAGCTGGGTGAAATGATTTGGGATCGCACCTAGGGTTTTATCGGTAAAAAGATGAATATTTCAAAAAATCCCAGAAAATAATTGAAAACTATGCGGATGTTTTCTAGTGTTCTCATTGCCTTTCCAGTCGCTTCGGTAATGTGCGCCATGAAGGATAGCCTTTTATCGATCACTACTCCGAAGATTACAAGACTAGACGGACAAGACTATACAGACAAGTCTAGGGCATACAAGACTAGGACAGACAAGACTAAGACCGACAGGACTGGGATATACAAGACTAGAACAGATAAGCCTAGGACAGACAAAACTAGACAGACAAGGCTAGACAGACAAGGCTAGACAGACAACACTAGAAATATATAACACTAGACAGACTAGACAGACGAGACTACACAGACAAGAATAGACAGATAACACTTTGACATCATCAAACAAAAGAATTTTGTAAAGTGTGTCCACTCAAATCGACAAAGAACCAAAATAGTCTTCGAATAAAGATATTGGTTTTTGAAAATATGGTAAAATTTACAAATTATTTTGACGTTTTCGACCAATTTTGACATAAAGCAAAAGCATTTTGCAAACTTTGTCTTTTAATTAACAAAAAAGCAAAATATGCTTCGAATAGGGGTTTTGGTTTTTAAAGATTTGGCCAATATTTGCAAATTGTTTTAACGTTTTCGTCCAATTTTGATATAAAATAAAAGTATTTTGTTAAGTTTGTCCATTCAAATCAACAAAAAAATAAAATTTGCTTCGAATAGAGGTTTCGGTTTTTGAAAATTTGGCAATATTTGCAAAATATTTTGACATTTTCGTCCAATTTTGACATAAAACAAAATAAATTCGCAGAGCTTATCATCTCAAATCAACAAAAAAAAACAAAATTTGCTTCAAATTAAGATTTCGGTTTTTGAAAGTTTGGCAATATTTGCAAATTATTTTGACATTTTCGTCCAATTTTGACATAAAACAAAACAATTTTGCGAAGTTTGTACCCTCAAATCAACAAAAAAACAAAATTTGCTGCGAATAGAGATTTTGGTTTTTGAAAATTTTTCAATATTTGTAAATAATACAAAGTTATAAAACACCTGCTATAATGTACAGAATATTGAGCACACAATCACATCAATTCAAAAAAGTAATTCGCAGAAGAAGGGTTAATACAAATCAAAGACATAACAATTTGAGGTAACTTAGGAAATCAAAATAAAACTAATTTAATAAATTAACTTTTTTTCGGGAGTTTTTTTTCTGGATCACTGTTGTACACAGTGTACCTGTGTATAGTGTTCTAATCATATGCAATTTCGTCATTAGATGAACGCTCATCAGTATTACGTGAGCTTGAACGAGTTGGAATATCTATGAAAAGATTTTTGTAGTGATAGGGGTAAATTGGCAGAATGTATGTAATTCTTTGCATAAGTAACTAGTCTGCTTGATGGATAGAGGGGTCTTTTCGAATATTGTACAAGTGGGCTGGTGGTCCTTGCTTTTTTGTATAAATCTGCTTTATAAAAGAGTGTGACGGGATTTTGTGTTTCTTTAAAGTGAAATTGTAAAGGATAATTTCTCTCATACCTCAGTCATTTAATATTTAGCCAACTAAAGTCATAACCAAAAGTTGTTTTTTTTTCTATTTGTAATAGAATTTTTGTAATAGAAGGCAGTGGTACTAAAAATTCGACATTTTTCATTTCGGTAACAACAAAGTAAGGTTTTTTGCATTTAGCTGTTTTTGTAATATTGACCCATTGGTCTGGGCTATAAATTTGTGCACGGCAGCGGCAGGAAGATTAGAAAGTCCTGATGCCAAGAACTTGTGGTCTATGGTGTCAACACTAGTTTCGGGGTCTGTACAAGATTCAAGAGGGAAAGAGTTGTCTTGATATTCCGGTTTAGCCCAATGCAAGAATCGGAATACATAATGACAAGCTTTTATAAAGCCGCATGAGTTTTTAAGTGTTTAACAAGCCATGTTGTTATGTCTTGAGAACCTCTTCCACCTTGAACTTCGTCCCCGACATTCATGAATTCTGTGTTATTATTAAAGCAATGTATTCACGGATTATATAAATAAAGGTTTCTTTTATAGTCTGCTGAGGTAGTTAATTTTGGGTATGCTAAAGCTCTCTGCAGATTAAAAGATAGTATGTATGCTTCATCAACCTTTTTGGAATCATTCTGATGGTTTTCCCTTGCAGAATCTGCTTTTCGTTGATGAAGTTTTCTTTGGTTCTCAAACACCTTCTTGGCGTTTTCATCATCAGTCTTGTCGCGTTGTCTTAAAATGGAAACTAAACTTGGTTTTGAATATTTTAATGTACCTAATACTTTTATTTCTTAGGTGTCAGTCATTTCAATGATACATTTTTCTATATAAAGGTCGTATATCTTACGGATAGTTGGCCCGGGATTTAAATATTTTCTGTTAGGATTACTCTTTCGATTATGTACGAAAACTTTTAATGTGGGCTACAAATATTTTTTTAAATCAATATCAATTTTAAAACAATAAATAAAAGAAACATAAAAAAACCATTTTGCACTTCACTATTTTTTCCATATATACAAAACCCAAACCACTCTCATCCATAACCTTCTTCCAGATTTTCGTCACCGACATATCCTTTCACTACATTCACATTTCTTACAACTTGACGCCCAATGATCCCACAGCTCCTCCCCTTCGCCATGTGCTTGATAAGTTCTAACTGAAGCGGCTATCTTCTACCCCTTTCCTCACTAACACATCTAAACGGGCAATGGATATCATTGTTGGCAGAGCCGGGTGCACATCGGTCGCATAGGGGCGCCATACGCGAAGGGCAATTGTTTAGCGGAACACGTTAATAATTTAATAATTTGGTGTCAAAACAAGAATCTTATATCAGAAAATAGAGAGAATAGAATATCATTTGATATAGACAAAACTAACATAATTTGAAGATTGCTTGGGCGACTGGAACGAATGAGCTGTTGCAAAAATCGCTAGGTTTGTTCGAATTAAAGTTTGCTACGTTTTTTCTGTAATTATGCGCTTGAGGGGTGCTGGGGATACATCAAAGTGAAGAAAGATTGGGGCTGTTTGTTGCATTTTACGTTTTTTATTGTAGAAAATGCTACGAAATACATAAATTATTTAAAGCGTGCTGAGGCATTGGAGGTATATATTTTTTAATAACAACAGCTTCAAGAGAGGTTAGTGTGCTTACTTATGTATTTCACAAAATACATAAATACAGCAATGGAATAGAAGAAAAAATTATCCGGATCCGAAAATCGAAACGAAAAGTAGCTAAATAGGTAGAAATGGAAAATCTGCTGAATACAAAGGTGGCTAAAGATTATGAAGAAAATTTTATAATAATATATAAATTATATAAGAAATAATGATCAAATGGATGATTCTGCACTAGAAGAAAATTTGTTAGGAAGAAAAATTTGTTTAGAACCTTCGTCAGGAGAGTGTCTCATAATTCGCTATACCAGACATCGATAATACAAATAATGTTACTAATTTCGATTTAAGCGATCTAGCAACGTGGCATGTAATTACTAATGACAATATATTTAAAATCATTGTAGAATATGGTCCTCAGCAAATTAAATGTGACGAGTATCCGCTTGAACAATTAATAAAAAAATGGCACCACGCATATAGTTTGTGTATTCAAGGTCAGTTAATCATGTATTTTGCTGTGGATTTTTAAAGAAGTGTAGTGAAGAAGTGAAATAATTATCTTTTAATGGCTATTAAAATTGGCAAAGTTTGTCAACAAACCCCAAAAATCTCGAAAATAATACATCTCGTATAAATAATTATATTAAATGGATGAATCTACAAAAACAAGTAAAAGAATTTACTACAATAGATTGCGAAATGTGCTATGAAATAGAAAGAAGGTATTGCTTGGCATGCTGTACATTAGAATATTAGAAGTGATAAAGTACCATGCGAGACATGTTAGCATTGCGCTCATTGGCTCTTCGGATGTTTTCTTTAAAAACATGATTGCCATTTTTTTAAACTTATCAAAATGTTCAAGAACTCATTGGGTTTTTAATGATTTAACGAAAAGATGGGCTGTATTTAAATTGCACACTGCACACTATTTGCATTTAAAAAAAATTGTCAACCACAAGATGGAAATCACAATTTGTGATGCACTACTTAAATTATTTTTAAAGGAAGATAACGGCAATAACACAAAAGAAGAAGAAATTAAAAATTATGAATTTATTTTTTCGATCATAATTTCGTTTGACATTATGAATAGAGTAAATGTTATAAGTAAAATGCTTCAGAGTCCTACCTAGACATTCATAATTTTATAGTTATATATTATACAATATAAAGTTATATACTATACAACATTTAATCATTTAAAAACGTTCTTTTGGCAATTTTAATTTTATGTTGGAATTTGAAACAGAATTAGTAAAAGAATTGGATATTACCAATAAATTTAACGATACTACATTACCCAGAAGATAAAAAAAAGACTTTGAATTTGAATATGAAGACAAAACTACAAGGAATCCAGAATAGAAATACAAAAAAATTGTTTTTTTTCCAATTACAGACACTGTCAATAATTCACTAATTTAAATATTTGATCTATTATGCAAACACCCTCAAATATTTCAATTTTTGTCTGATTTTAAAGATATTTATGATATAGATGAGGAAATACTGTATTGACCTTGAAATATTTCTCTCTGACGATGAAGAAAAAGATGTTCCAATAGAATTGGGTTGTTGGAAAAAAAGACATCGATTTTTTAATGTATTTTAAAACTGTATTATAAATAATTTGGAAATTCAATGCAAAAAAGTTGAAAACAATAATTTCGATTAATTATAAACAATTTAAGTGGTATAATTTTAAAAATAATCACGTGACTTCAAACGCGCCATAATTGCTCGTCTTGTTTGTGACGTCGTTGCAAACTTGCAAAATAATTCTAAAATAGTACATGGCCGACGTTTATATATTGTTGTCCTATTGATTTTTACTAGAAACTAATTTTATCAAGTAAATAATGTGTGATTTAAAACATTTTTTGATGAGTTCTTTCTGTAAGTATACTACACGATGGTACGAAACAAGTATGATAACTTTTAATATTTGACATGTCTACTACAACTACTGTATCAACAAAGCCGCTAGTGGAAATTACAATTGTTACGTCACAACGTGCTCCGCCTGTTTGCGGTATCTAGTTCAAACATTTGTTATAACTTTTTAATTACGACACAAAACAAACAAAAAATAGTTTTGTTATTAAAACTATATATGATCTTTCGATTTATGGTTTTAATCATTTATCTTTCGATGACAAAAACAAATTGTTCAAAAACCCGATTGCTTAATGAAATCAATAAATTCAAAGTCATCCGTAAGAAAGATGATGAGAATTCAGAACCATTTAATATTATTCCAGCTAATTTTATCATTATAAAACATTTTTATGAAAAAAATAGTTCGGCCTTACTCTCAAGGATTAGCTTGAGATGATTCAGGAAGCAAAGGATTGTGCCAGCATTTGCATTTTCTATTATCGTTTTGAACTTTTTGTTAGCGTAGCCGGTGGTTTAAAAGTAACTGAAATTTTGTTTTCATTTTTAAACTTGTAGTTAATTTTGTTACGTCATGTTTGTTGACATACAAATACCGTGAAAATAAATGCCGGAACAACGCAACGTTCTAAATTACACTTTACCAAATTTATTCCCTTTTGGCCTTTTGTCTTGTCTATTTGCTCTGTCTTGTATAGACTTCTTGTCATTGTCTTTTCTAGACAATGCAAAGATATAACCCCCCCCCCCCTAATGTAAGATATCGTAAGATTTTAGTTACCCCCTTGGGTTCAACCCAAGCTTTAAATTATAATGGATAAAATTATACAGATATGTTAGCTTTAATAAATAAATAGTAATGAAATGAAAATTATTCTTCAGAATGCAAGCAGTCAGCAAGATAATAAATAAATGAATATCTAGGTGTACCGACAATATAATTTCTGTAGAATTCAATACTGAGTCTGAAAACTAAATGGAGATGGCGCTATCTAACTCCGCCTTTTTTTTAGCGCGAGAACAGTAAATTTTTGAAAAACCCCCCAACGCCATAGTAAGAATTAATAATATTTGGTTTATACCCTCCCCCCTTAAATATCTTACGTAATTTATGAATGGCCACTTAGACAAAATTCCATTGTATTTTTATATTCACTAAAACAAACAGTCCTGAAACATTGATGAAATTTTTAAAGCAAATATTAGTCTTCTGATATATGCAATTGTACACCAGAGTGAATCTGAAACAGTCAGAGATTTTTGTTCAGTCTTCTGTTTTACCTGTGTTTAATAACTATGGCAAATTATACTAATCTTGTTTATCTGATCCCAAGTAAATAAATAACTAAGATAAATTAAGAATAATTTATTTTAAATAACCTGATCTTTTCAAGTATTATAACTTTGTCGGAGTTTTATTGTTCAACTGTTAAATATAATTTTTTAATTATAATTTATAATTTAAATATAATTTCATTTTAAAAGAATAATATATGTTATCTAGGCTAAATAAAATAAGGTTGCATGTGACATTTTGTTGGTATATCCTTTCACAAAAAACCTTTTTGTGTAGTGGGTCAAATTTTGTTCAATATATTTTGCGTACTAGCTCGTGGGTCACTAGGCCAGTGGCATCAATTTTAAAAGACGAAGGAGGTCAAAGACTACTTTTTTTTCTCACTTATAAGGCTTTTACAAAATTCAAGTTTCCTTCTTGTCTTACAACTTCTACTTTGGAAGTGGAGAGCAAACAATAAAGATCGAAATAAAGAAATGTATACAGTATAATCTTGGTAATTGGGCCGTTGGTTAATTGGACGACACGTCCAGTAATCCGGCGGTCTGCTGACCGCTCGCGCTCTTACCTCCCATCACTCTTTCTTATAAACTCGCGGTTGTTTAGTCCCATATGTGTCGGATCATCGAGATGATACTGTATAAGAGTCCTCGAGCGGATCGATGGCTGGTTCGATGATATTTTTGAATTAAAAGCTTCTTGTGAAACTGATATATGTTTTTCGACTAATTTTGGGACGCTGAATCGATAAGTAAACTAGAAGTCACTGTGATAAGCCGTTCAAAAGTTATGCCATTGTGAAACCGGACCAAGTTTCGAGTTTGATTGGTTGTAACTTAGAAATTAAGCAAAAGAAAGTGGCTCAGACAATATTTGTAGAAAATTCCATTGTCTAAACAACGGAGTTAATTTTGTTTTGAAAAATTTGGATTTGGAAATTTTTTTTAAATTCAGAAGGAATTAAATTTAGACAAGGTTTGGGTTTGATTCGTTGTAACTTGGAAGTTGTAACAAAGTACATGAAAATGTTTTAGACAAAAACTGTTAAGAATTTCATTGTCTAAGAGAAAATTTGTTTGGTTTTATCACCTGTTTTGTTTTGTGATTTAAGTCTTAATGGGAGAAATTTGAGAAAAACAGACAAAATAGACAAAAGTGGTTAAACGACATTGGTAGAAAATTTAATTGTCTATAACATATTTATGTTATAACTATAACTATTTTGAAAATTTTCTGTAAAAAATCGAAAATCTAATTTAAGTAAAAGTTGAAAGTTTGGAAGACTATAATTCAAAAACTAAGAATTTTAGGCAATTTTAATAAGTTATGTAACAATTTTTTGTTATTTCGTGTTTTTATGCAGAAAATTGCAAAAAACGGAATGAAGCTTAAGAGCTGCTTTGCATTGTCAAACTTAAGGGATGATATATGATAAAACTTTTTTTTAAATTTTAAGCAACCCCCGACACAAAAAAACCTCTAAAAAGCAAAAAAATAAAATTGCTTTCTTGACCATTTTTACCAAAAGTACCTATTAATATTTTCAAGATGAGCGTCGCCGCGTCGGGGGACCGCTATGTGAAGCAGTATAATTAGATATACCCACATAGGTATAACGAATAGAAAATGCGTATGAACATAGATGTATCAATCTATCTTAGGGGTCTATTAAGGTCTACTAAGTTCCTGCAGAGTTTCGATATGGTATGCGTCACATTGGCGTTAAAGAGAACGCGCAGACTGGAGCGCGATGTCTGCGCGCTCCAGTCTGCGCGTTAACTATCTATTTTGCGAATTTTTCAAACACAAGTTTAGATATACGGAACTAGACAAACACTTGTGTCAAATTGGTTACTTATTAATTTTGTCAAGAAGGAAATGTCAAGCGGATGATCATCATGCGCATGAACAGATCTTCATAAATTATAGCTAAGAACCTCCTCAGACTTCAAATTAAAAAAAAACGCATCAAAGTCGGTCCATTTGTTTAGGAGCTACGATTCCACAAACAGTAAAGAAAAGAACAAAGTAAAGAATTTAGAGAAACTTTTTAGACAAAACTTGTTAAAAATTGAATGTTGTCTAAGAATCTTTTTAAAATTTTCAAAAGTTTAGCATAGAGTTATAAGAAATTGATATTTACTTCACAGGTTTAATAGCAGGTTATTTTTAAAAAAAGATTAATGTTTGACAGGTAATTACTCAGAAAATGACGAAATAGACAAAATTGTTTTAAATGAGAGTTATAGAGAATTTAATTCTCAATAAAAGTTGTTTGAATTAATTTTCTGCAATTTGTTTTTTTTATGCAAAAAAATGCAAAAAACCGAGTGTAGGTTCAATTTGGGCCAAGTCAACTTTAAGGGATGATATCAGGAGAAGTAAACAAGTTTTAGTCAAAAACTCTCTAGACAAAACTCTAATACTTTATAAGAATTTACCTCCTTTGGTCTCGTATTAATGAATAACTCCATAAAAATTCCTGATATATTATATTATATACTATTTGGTCATTGTCGATGCAATCTAGATAAACATAGATTTAATCTGGATTAGATTAAGTTACGTTAGAGGCAGACAAATCCAGACTGAGGGGCCGAGACTTAAAATTAAGTAGAGGTCAGAAAAATTTTCACGTTGTTGCCACAGTAACAACAAACATAAATCATTTAATAATGAAACTCTATTTGATTTACATTGGACTTTTACGCACGATTTTTATACTTTTATACACGATTATGATAATGGTACCTCATTTGTGGTTGAGAAACTTTTATAGGAAAATAATAAAAGTTAGAAAATCAATGCCTGGGTCACTTAAAAAGTCTGTGTGGGTCAGTGTATGACCCGCTGGTCATAGGTTCGCCATCCCTGCACTAGAGTATTCACGAATATGCAAAAAATCATGCTCACACAAGTTTAATGTTATATTACCAATAATATAATGTTATATATTATATTTACCAAGTTTTTAGGGTTCCGCTGTTATCAAAAACGAACCCTTATAATTTCGATATATCCGTCCGTCCGTCTGTCCGCAATTTTCCTCAGAGCTATTAGAAATATATGGCTGTAGTTTAACATGGATATACAGATTATACGAAGACAAAGTGGTAAAACAAAATCTTTAAAAAAAATATTTTTAGGGTACTTCCTCTACTAGTAAATTGGGGACGTTTTTTTCTCGTCTACCCCACGGGGTGGGGATCGTTGTATAGGTCTTTTAAAAATATTACAGGTTTATGAAAACAATATTTTGTTTAAGAGATTTGTTTGTGAAATATTAAGGTACAAAGTGCTAATTTTTGTTAGAGTCAAGTGACCAATCGTAGTATATACCTATAACGAAGTTAAATGGAAAAGTAGCATAGCTAAGTAGGCTTTATTAGTTCACGAGTAATCGACTAACTTATAAAATGTAACAAATCGAGCGGCAGCTGTATAACAATATATTATTAGTTATGTTGAACGTCAAACTCGACAACATCAATGTCAGCTGATTAAGTTATTGGTTATGGAATTTTTTTAGACATCTGAGTCTTAAGTCATAAGGGTTGGTAACTACGAAACCCTACATTTCGCGTGGCCCGGCACGCCGTCTTATAAACTCAATTTCTTGCCCGTTCTCTTGTCCGTTCACTTGTCCGTTCTCGGGTCCGTTCTCTGGTCCGTTACCTTGTCCTATTACAGATTTGTGAAAAAAATCGTGAAATTTGTCAAGTGTCAAATATTGTGTCAAACTATCGTGAAATATTGTCAAAGTTAAGGGATCCGCTTGTTGAAATATTAAATATTAATATAAATATGGAACCCTGCATTGCGCGTGGCCTGACACGCACCTTTTTCTTAAATTCAAATTAACCATAACCTATAATATATTTTCTACACAAATTAATATAAATTTGGTCGAAGTATGTTGTTATAATTATATATTTAAAGCATTAATTATAAATGAATATTAATAGTACATTTTCCGAAGAAGAAATAAGAAATAAAACTAGTAACAATTATCTCCCGTTAAGACATGTCATAGAGTACGCAGATGATGGAAAATACAGATGATTTATCTGCTCGTCGTGAAAGAAACCGTAGAGGTAATTATTCTAAAACAAGTTTAGATAAAAACCAGATTTTTATAAAATGTTGTGAAGAAGGTAAAATAATTGCAAAATAAGCAGAAATAGCAGGTATTAAGAAAAACAACGCTAAATCTATAATTAGACGTTATAAGAAGAATGGACGTGAGATGGTTAGACGAAATCGTGGTGGAAAAAGGAATAGTGAATTATCTAATGAGATATTAAATTATGTGGAGCAAATTATTGAAGAAAATCCCTCGAATACAATAAAAATTATGAAATCGAAGATTTTTAAAAACGTAAACTTGATTATAAATATTACTATTACTTGATATTAAACGATGATAGAAACGTAAACTTGACCACATCTCTATTTAACGCATTAAACGCTTTAAAAATTGAAAACCTCTACAATTAGTCTGGACGGTTTAAACTTTACGTAAATGGTTGAACAACGTAAAAATTATGGAATTTTATTTCCAGAAAATACTCCACAAACACGGGAGAATATAATTTTCATTGATGAATCTTGTTTCTATTACGCATAAAATTTATTCATCCAATATTCGATTAGAAGTATACAAAACTCAACATACAATAAATGGATGAAGTTCTACAATAAATAGCTGGATAAATACAAAAATAAATTAATCAATCAAAGTAAGGATTTTTCCTTACAATAATCGATTGAATCGTTCAACATATTCGAAATTCACCCAAAAAAAGTTTTTTATTTTACTTAATAAGTGCAAAATGCAAATTTACGAGTGTATTTAATAATCTTCACACTTTTATTATATGCATAAAAATACTGAAAAGAAAAAACTGTTCACCTTATTGATGAGTGGATTAGCTCGGAAATAAATTGAATTATTCTATCTGCTTATATATAGTATATATATAGTGCTTCTTATATATAGTGCATCTATCTTCTTCTTCTTCTTCTTGTTTCCAATAGCCCTACTTTGAACCACGCTTGTTCAACTATTGGGCTTTGATCTTTGACCAGTATTGTCGCTTCTTCTGCCGGTGTAGCTTCTTTCCCTCTTCTATCCAGGGGGTACCTTTCCTTCGGGGTTTTTCCTAAAATTCACGGACTTCGTTTAGTGTTTTTCCTGAAATCGACGGACTTCCTTCGGGATGCATCTCACAGAAGACTGTCTGTTTTGGAGATCTGTTATTCCCACTTCTTTAATATCCTTCTCGGTTTCTGTCAACCAAGTGGTACAAACCTTCTTGTTTGACCAGAATGTGAACAGACTGTTGGTTAGTCGGTGTGGAGTCAATCTTGCAACGTGGCCATAGAAAGCTACCCTTCTTTTCCTTGCACAGTCAGAGAGCCTCTCAATATGTTCGTAGAGCTCAGAGTTATGTCGTCTTCGGAATTCCCCATCTTCCTTTACCGGGAATGCCTAGGATGTTCCTGATGATTCTCCTCTCTCTGATTTGCAATTTCTCTACCAGGCCTCTTCGGTTCAAGGAAAGACACTCCATGGCATACAGTGCTTCTGGTCGTAATACTGATGTGTTTGCGCTCTCTCTTTCGTGACACGCCGCGTTAGTTAGAAATAAAATTTGAAGGAATCAAGTCGTTGTTTGTAAAATTCGTTTATTGTGAAGATATAATTGTATTTTGTATAAGAAAAATTGTTTGTAAAGAGCAATCAAATTTTGGATGGATCAAGCTTTTTTGTACAGTTAAACCTTTTTTGGGTGAATTGATTTTATTTTGTACAAATCTATCAGTTATTGTACTAAACCATTATTATTTGTAAGATTCAATCGATCATTGGGCGTTTATATTTTATTTTGGACGAAGTAACCTTTTTTTGATGAAGTAATCGTTTTTTGTATGAATAAACCGAATTTTGTATTTTTCCAGATATTATTTGTTATTTATTGTACGCAAAAAATCCAAGCCTTTTATTTTGAACGAAGTAACCTTTTTTTGGATGAAGTACTCTCTTTTTGTATGAATAAACCCAATTTTGTATTTTTGCAACTATTTTTTGTAAAAAACCACCTATTTATTGTACGCAAAAAATCCAAGCCTTTCTATTACCATCTCCAGCGAAATAAATCTCGATCGAAGATAAATACTCCAGCCCAGGTAACAGTTCCAACAATAAGAGGCAGAAATGTTTCACTCATTGCAGCCATGAATTTACATGGTATTATTCATTTTGAAATAATTTCTAATTCATCAGTGATTTGTGGTGTATTTATCCGTATTTAAAAAAAGTTTAATTTCAATTTTAAAAAGTTTAATTTGAGTTTAAAAAAGGTTCATTGAATTAAAAAAGGTTTAATTTGAAAATTTAATTTTAAAAATTACAAAGGACGGATATATATATATATATATATATATATATATATATATATATATATATATATGTGTGTGTGTTGTATTGTTTTCTCGGGGATTCCGCGTTGATGCTGAGGGTTGGCTCTGAAAAGAACCGGATTCTCGACGTTTCGGCGAACTACCATTCGCCATTCTCAAGAGATATATGCGTCCGTGCGGGTCAACCGTTAGACGCATACTAAGTATGCGTCTAACGGCATACTTAGTATGCGTCTAACGGTTGACCCGCACGGACGCATATATCTCTTGAGAATGGCGAATGTTAGTTCGCCGAAACGTCGAGAATCCGGTTCTTTTCAGAGCCAACCCTCAGCATCAACGCGGAATCCCCGAGAAAACAATACAACACAGGTATCTATCCGCGAAAACCTCAAATACAACATATATATATATATATATATATATATATATATATATATATATATATATATATATATATATATATATATATATATATATATATATCTGTGTGTGTGTGTGCTTATAAATTAAAAGCACGTTTTTATTAAAATGGATTCTCATTTCTTCAAAAATAAAAAATTGTAACTTGCAACATCATATCTCGAATTAACCAACCTATATTAGTTATTTAGTCTCTATAAACTTACAATAATAAATGTAAATTGCATGATCTAGTATTTTTTCCACAAAATTACGGCATATTTCCAAGGGAATATTATATAACGAAAAAGCTTTCTTGTCAATGTCTTTAAATTCTGAAGAATAATGTGATAAAAATTGCAGTTGCATAATAAGTGCGTATCTTCCGTTCGAGCCGAGTGCGGGATGGGAGAGCATGCTGTTCACATTCTTCCACCAACCGCGATATGTCCAGTGGTTTTAGACAGACAGAAATCGCTTCAGAAACGAGGATCTAAATACGGTCATGATAACGTTAGATATTTCCATACTACCGCCTATTGAAATTCAAAATTTATTACATTACAGGGTAACGCGGCAAAGCAGCCAGCAATGTCTTTCCAGATTACAGTTACACCGAATTCCTGCCCGCTGCTCGTGTTTATCAATCCGAAGTCCGGAGGGAGACAGGGTGGAAGAATGTTGAGGAAGTTTCAATATATATTGAATCCACGACAAGTCCATAATTTAGCAACTGGCGGACCGTTGCAAGGACTCAGTATGTTCAAAGACGTACCCAATTTTAAAGTTATTTGTTGTGGAGGAGATGGAACAGTTGGATGGGTTTTAGAAACAATGGGTAAGTTCTGTTTTGTGTAAATAGACAGAACAGTATAATCAACAAACATTAGTAAATGTAAAGAATTAACATATATTAAAACAAGATTCGACTGTCTATAGAAAATACAATACATGAAAAGCCTCATAATAAAATACAAACAAAAAAGTAGTATAGGTAGATAAATGGAGTAGCTATAAAAATAAGGTAACATAATGACTTGTTTATATTTATTTTATATTTTACTGTATACTTTGAATGAAGGGGAAGAAAGACCTCTTGATCGATAGTTCTTTGTGTACAATGTATACAATAAATATTTCCTCTTTCTGTATGTGCCTGTTGGTTAATACATTATTGATACATTTATTCTGTGAAATATTTAGTTTAATAGATTAGATTTGGTTTTAAAATAATCTATTTGATGCAGATAAAGTGGATTTGGAGTGCCAACCGGCAGTTGGAGTAATACCTTTGGGTACAGGAAATGATTTGGCAAGATGCTTGCGTTGGGGAGGAGGTTACGAAGGTGAATCCGTACACAAATTGCTTCATAAAATTGCTAGAGCATCCTCCGTGATGTTAGATAGATGGATGATCGAATTGACCAACACTTTGCCTCCTGAACCTGGCATAAATCAAGCAGACACTCGCATACCTTACAACATTATCAACAATTACTTTTCAATTGGCGTTGTGAGTAAATTTCTACAATACGTTATAAAAAAAAATAATATTAATTAAATATAAGTTGCAACCCTATCTAGACAAAATAAATAATTTTTATGTTGTTAATAATATATACGTTTTTATAAAGCCCTAAAATTCACATTTTTGCGATCGATTATTTTGCGACGTTTGACAATTACAGATAAGTTAAAAAAATAGTGTAACTTCATAGAAAATATGGTATTTTTTCTTGAATCTTCGAAATATCTACTCATAGACAATTTATCATGTTTTGGTCTTATAATTTCTATTAAGAAATGAACTAGGATTGCATTTTAAGGGATTTAGAAAATATTGGATTTGAAAAATTTTAGTTTTTGTATACTCAAATGGGATATTTATAATTTTTTTCTTCTTGTTAGACATGTCTTGTACGCCACCTAAAGTTAAGGAAACGACCAAAACTATGCTTTGCGCTCTGTTGCTAATATAGCCTGGTTGCATTTATACAGCCGTATTTAATTTCAGCCGTATTTGAGTCTATTTAATAAAGTCTCACATTAGGTCATCGATGACTTAAAATGGTCGTAACCTTTCATTTCAATTGTTGTCTCCCACATCAATCAAACATCTCAATCATTTATTAGAAAAGTAAAACCAGCTCTGGAAACTACAACAATATAAAATCAACAGAATATTTTATAATTCTTTAATCAATGAAAATTAAAAACATTAAAAAATATTTTATTTATAATACAGTGAAATTACACAAAAAAATGGGATAATATTCTATGGTCTACAATTTTATTAGAGCCCCGTAAAAGCCACCCCTAACGTAGGCGTGGCAGTTTTTCACATTTTCCCGCAAAACTGTCACGATATTGTAATTTCAGTCTCCATAAAGAGTGTATTAAACTTATAATATTCCAGCAACTGCAATTTCGAGGCTGCATCATATAGCAGTATTACGATATCAAGATCAAAATTTCAAGATGGGTAATAATTCAAAATATACATTTAATTGTCAATAATTATATTTCTATATTAACACTATGAAACACTCAATTCAATTTTACTGTTTTTAACATTCACATATTTATACGTTATCACATCGCTATTAAGCTTTTCTTAAAACCTGCATAGAATGTGTTTTTCAATATTTACTTTATTCTTTTTTTTTCGGAGAAATATATGTGACCAGTCCTACCTGCCACAGGCGGTCCCACATGTCAAAAATCATCAGCAGAAATTTATTTACTAAAACTTACGAGGTTTATATGATTTGATAAGAAAAGCGAAAGAAACCTGCGTTTATAAAGTAATACATTTACTCTGCTATCTGAAATTTAATACCGATTTCCCTATTTACGAAAGGATGAGAGAAGAGAAGATTTAATCAATCCACTTGGAGAGTTCCTTGTTCTCAAGCTGATTGAACCATTCACGGGACGTGGAAAGACAGAGCAAGAAAAGTACTCGCAAAAGGAAACTGCTAATTATGAAACCATCCGTGGAAATAAACGAGATCTACGTAAATTTGTTGCAAAGACGTTATATTGTCTTTCCACCGATATAAGACTATATAGCAAGTTTTTCAAGCCAGCTATAAATAATAGTATATTTTACAGCAAGAGATGAAAGTGACGTTCTTTTGGTGAGGTGGGAGTTTGCTCACGAGCGCCAGAGAGTTAGCAATCACACCGAACCACACAGTAGTAAATGCAATTTTTTTTCGAGTAGTAAATGCAATTTCGGTTGTAGAATCCATAATTCAACTTTAATAAATCCAATTCGAAGCGAACTGTCAGAACTTTCAATACAAATTTAATTGTTGGTTTGGTCGTTTCCATTGGTTTCTGTTGGTTTGGTAACAATTATGGTTATGGTTATGGTAACATATTGCATATTATGGTTATGGTAACATATTGCATTCTCATAGAATGTTATACTTTTCAAGTCAAATGTCCTAATTTTATTTCGGTTTTTTTAAATAGTTTAAGGCTCGTTTTACGTTTGTAATACATAACATATTTCATTTAAATTGATGTAATTAATAAGAAAGTCCATGCAAATGGTTAGTATAGTGTTTTAATCGAGAAACTCATAAATTTAAAATGCTCATTTTCGTCTCTAGATTTGAAAATATTTTCATCTCTAGAATGAAAAAATGTCACTTTCATGTAGGGTAAGCCGTGGAAAAAATGCCATTTTCACATATATCAGTAGAAAAAATATATTTCACGTACTGTGTATAAAAGCAAACGAAATAGCGGAAACGTTTACATTTTATAATAATACAAAATATGGTGTAGACATTTTATTACTATAACTTGTTCATTGACTAATTCATTCAATAACAAATTAACGAGTATCTTCGTTTAGTTACGGCTAAAACTTATTTTAAAGACAGGTCATTTTGATCGCGAATGGTAGGAGTTGGTATAAAGTGTCCAGGTTTTGTGTTAAATATTCAATAAGAACATTTGTGCAACTCTTAGAGATAATTTTAACAACATCGCAGATAATTTTCACTCTTCCACCTATTGTGGTGCTTGCAGTTTGAGAACCACTGTATATAAAACATAGTGGTGAATAATACCTTTTTGGTGGTGAATACTCAAAATACTTGAATGGTGGCTTTTCGAAATGCTAGGAACTAATAAAATTAGAGGACACCACATGTTTTATATAACATTGCTCAGTTTTGTTTGGAAGGAGTGCATAAACTAATGGCAGAGTATGCCCTGTTGTATTGTATACAATTGTTCAAACAAGGCTGATACAGTTTAAAAAGTATCATATGTATACCAGTGCTGCGAAATCGTGACTTCTATTGTCCCAGAATCAAGCAATAAAAAATCTTCTTCATTCTCAGTAGTCGTATATTTTCTTATAAATATTATATCTCTTTTATCATTAGGAATAGCTGCATTTACGATAAGTTTCCTTTATTCTATGATTGCTGATTGTCCTTTTCGTAGTGTCTGCCGAAGAGTATACCTTTTATTGCTTGACTTATATTTATTCAAGCATTTAACACGATACAATTAGGAGATTAACGTGTATTTATATTTTTCTTCTTTCTTTCTTCGTTTTGCCCATTTAAAGAACGCGTTTAAACTTGTTTGTTGGTTTGATGGTTTTCGCCTTCTTATCCTCTCAAACCTATCTCAAATCTATATTGATTTAACAATATGCACGAATAACCTGAAAAACACATCAAGAACTGGGCAGTGAGCGATGTAGAAAACCTTAGCGATCATCGAAATATACATATAGTAATTGGGAAAAATAAAACAGACCAAAAGAAATGTATCACTAGGAAAGACTGGATATTCAAAAGGGGAAAATCAGATCAATTAGTCTCGAGAATAAAATTGCTGACACAACAACCGAACTATAGGCACACGGTCAAAGATTTAACAAAGAGCATTGAGGAGGCATTCAATAAGATCCTAAAAAAGAAACAACGGAAACACACAAGGAAAGCGGCACACTGGTGGAATACAGAAATCGCCGAACAAAGAACCAAATGCTGTAAGGCGAATAGAGCACTCACTAGGGCAAATAGGAAAGCAAACTCAACACACAACACAATTCAGTATTTGAAAGAGAATTACAGGGTAGAGCGAAGAACTCTTAAAAAGCTGATAAAAGTAGCAAAAAAGAAAGCATGGATCGCACTATGCCAGGAAATACACAATGACAAATGGGGGATGGGCTACAAAATGGTCACGGGGAAAATAGGAATCCGAAGAGCAATAACTCTAACAGATGATGAGCAGCTAGCAATAGCAAGAAGTCTCTTTCCGAACCACCCAAGAAGGATATGGCCTACACTTACAATTGCACCCGAAAAAATTCCGGATGTAACATTACAGGAAATAAAAGAAGCTCAGAAATCTCATCATGAATGCAGTATGTTGTATCTTGCGTTGTGTCGACCACTTTCTACCAGTTTTTAGGTTTCTCCAGAAATTTATGTTTGGCTACTTTTGTCCTAAATTATCCACGATTTGCTATGATGTCGTCTGTGATATTCATTTCTTGTAGGTCCGCCTTAGTTTTTTCTAACCTTTTTTTTTACCTTCTTTGAGTTGATTCATTTGAATCATGTTTTATATAAATACATATGTATATATATATATATATATATATATATATATATATATATATATATAGTGTATTAGTCCGTCTGCCCAAACTCTGTCAAACGCTTTCTCTATTTCCAGTAATGTCATGGCAGTCACATTCTGTTTATTGAAATTATATTTTACGTCCGTTATGATCCTACAAATTTGCTGTACTGTGGTATGTTTAAGTCTGAATCCAAATTGATTGTCCGTCCAAATGTTTTGTCGTCTGATGTTTTTGTTTAGTCTGTTAAATACATTTTTTTTCCGTAATTTTGCATAATGTGTTGAGTAAACTAATCGGTCTTAACCTAACTGTACGGGTTCGAATCTTTCTTTCCACATTTCAGTACGGGGACAACATTGGCCACCTTCCAGGATGGCGGAAAATATTGCAATTTGAATATTCCGTGTATTATGTGAATTAGTTGAACCTAACATTTTTGTGAAAAATATCTAACAAAAAGATTTTTCAAAATTTTATTCTGTATTTTGTCATTTTTGTCGTGGTGATTTTAACGGTTTTAGGTTTTTAATGATCGAAGTAATTTCAGTTGAGTTAGTCATCAGTCCGTGGCCCTGCGAGTCCGTATAGTCTTCGTTCAGAAATTTTCTCACTATTTCTACTATTTTTGTTTGTTTGACGGCCAAGTCAGGGTCAATTTTGTGTACTTGTTCGATCCTATCTGCAATAAGTTCCGCCTTCTCCAGGTCGGACATAGCTAATGTTGTTCCAGATATGAGCCTTGGTATTGGTTTTTCTGTCGTCTTAAGTCATTTTATCATTCTCCATATAGAGTTGTCTGCCGTCTTCAGTTCGCTAGGTTTCCTAGTCCATTTGTCATTTCTGAATTTATAAATTTCTGTCCTTATCTGTCTTGTGAGTTTGGTCATCTGTTGTTTGTCCGTTACGTCTCTGTGTCTTTACCAGTCTCGTCTGTATCTATTTTTCGTTGTCGTTGTAATTTTATGTCGTCGGGAAGTCGATCGTTCATTCGGTCAATTTTTCTGTTTGTGATTAGTCTACGTTTTGCCAAAGTAATTGTTTCAAGTCTCTGTCTCTTAAAGTCTCTGTCTCAATTCTTCTTTCTTCTGTCGTGTCCACACGTTTAATAGTAATTTGGTTGTCCAATAGTCTCCTAAATTCTGTCATGTCTACGTTTTTGTAGTTGGGCAATTTTCGTCTATATTTTCCGTCTTGTGGATATCCAAAGGTGATTCTGACAGGATTTTGGTCGGCATTTAGAAGTCTAATGTAGAGATGTCTAATGTTGGGAACATTTTTTGTTAGTGCGATGTTAATGGTGGTAGGTGTCATGTTGTTGACACCTTGTCTGGGTGGAGCTGCAACAACTTATCATATACAGTTGTTATTTTTCCCCAAACGAAACAATCGAGCAACTGTCCCAATCCCTTGCAGAACTAAGTCAGAATATCAGGCAACAGAAAAATAATGGAAAGATAATAGCTGGAGATTTCAACGCAGAGTCTCCCTACTGGAAATCTCGCTATATGGATAAGAGAGGAAATATGGTTACGAATTGGGCGGCAGAAACAGATATGGTCCTGCAAAATCAAGGAAATGATCCCACATTCGTGAGGGGCAACTCATGGTCCATTATAGACCTCACATTTTCATCCAACTCTATATCTAACTTGTTCCAAAGCTGGAGAGTGTTGAATAAGGAAAGTCTGAGCGACCACCGGTACATACTTTATGAAATAAAGGAAAAACAAAGATCCAAACAAAACGTGTACTCGTCTAAGCCTGGCTGGACTACACAATATCTTAATGAAGTCAAGATAAAGCAACACCTAACAAGAGAAGCATCAACTGCTCAAACAACGGACGCGGACTCACTAGTTCATATGATGAGTAGAGTGTGCAAAGCAAATTTGACAAAAAAGGAGGACATAATATAAGTAAAGCCGTGTACTGGTGAACAGACGAAATCGATCGCATGAGAGCAGCAAAATATGTGCTGATAACATGCAAGTACTAAATCAAATATATAAGACTGCAAGAAAGGATCTTCGTCGCCTTATAAATAGTACGAAAGAACAACATTGGAGGAAACTCCGCGCCGATCTAGATGGGGACATATGGGTGGACGCCTTCCAAAAAATTAGGAGAAATCTAATCATCAAGCCGCAAAACCTACAAATGACAATGGAGGAAGCCCGTCGTGTGGCTGAGGAACTGTTTCCACGGCCTACCCTTATTAAATGGGAACAGCGCAGTAGGGAAAGATGATGCGTTCTAAACCCACCTCCCCCTCTGACCTTGACCGGAACTTCCGGTTTCGACTTCCAATTTACGGTTTAGATTTCCGGTTTCGACTTCCGGTTTTGACTTTCGATTTCGACTTCCTGTTTCCGGTTTAGACTTCCGGCCGCCATTTTCGGAACTTCCAGATGCGCGGGAAAATTCAAAAAATAGATGCGAGGCGGGGAAATTCAAAATTAGACCCTGTTGAGACAAATGAGGTGTGAAGTTGGTTGCGTACATCAACGGGGCTAAAATACATGAGACTAGATAGACGGGATTAGATACATGGGGGCTAGATACATGACGCTAGATAGACGAGGCTGGATACATGAGACTAGATACATGAAACTAGATACATGGAGCCAGACAGACGAAGCTAAATACATGAGACTAGACAGACGGGGCTAGATACATGAGACTAGATAGACGGGATTAGATACATGGAGGCTAGATACATGGGGCTAGATAGACGAGGCTAGATACATGAGACTAGTTAGAAAGAGACTAGAGAGACTGAACTAAAATATATAAGGGATTGTTTAATTCATCTAAAATATATTTTCGATTGTTTTTTGATTACTGCTCTGACTTGTTGATTAGGTTCGACTGGATGTTTGCTAGCAATAACAACTTCCTGTTATCTTATCAGCGGTGAGCGAGTGTTAGTTTCCAAGAGAATGAAAGGTTGTAAAATAAAGAAAACCACACAAAATTTATGGTTTTATTAAATTCTAAGAATAATACATTTAAATTTACATCAAAACATTTAAATACTTATATAAACATTTCTTGCAATACATATAGAATAGTCGCTAATATGATTTATACATACAATGGTTCATTTTAATTAATATCTAAGGGTTTTAAAGAAAATTAAATTGTTTAATTCAACTAAAATATATTTTCGATTGTTTTTCTTATAATTGTTAATAATGTTTATATTTTTACTTTCATTATGTTATCTACGTTTTATTTTGATATACGGCTTGTTGATTGTCAGTCATAACACCAGGCAAGAATAGAAGAACTAGACTAGACAGACTAGATTAGACAGACAGACAAGCGGAGAAAATTCAAAATGAGTTGCGGGTGGGTAGCGGACAATCGTGTATGCATACATAATTGATTGCAAACATATTTCGGATTGATTCAAATGAGATTATTGGTTTTAGGCCCGACAAGATCGGACAATACCGAACAAGGTCGAACAAGAACGGACAAGACTATACAGACCTTATATTTATCCGAATAATTTCCTATGAGTAAGCGAAATTTCTTAAACTTGTCTGTGAACCAGATCGTATTAATGTTTTTCATTTATATAAATACCAAAGAGTTCAATTTTCTGGCATCCACTTTTCATCTACTTGCATCCACTTTTCATTTACTTGCATCTACTTGCATCCACTTTTCATCACGCTAAACAGGGTGTGAGGTCTATGTGACCCCACGCCAAACAGGGTGTGAGGTCTATGTAGCCCCACGCTAAACAGGGTGTGAGGTCTATGTGACCCCACGCTATACAGGGTGTGAGGTCTATGTGACCCCACGCTAAACAGGGTGTGAGGTCTATGTAACCCCACGCTAAACTCCGTCCAATTTCCGTCCACCCGATCCACTTTCCGTCCACTTTTCATTCTTTCAGCTTTAATCTCATTGGGTTAGCATTAGGTTAGGTTAGCATTAGGTTAGGTTACGGGAGGTTGGAAATGAAGCGCACTTCATTCCTAACATCCCGTAACCTAACCTAATGCTAACCTAACCTAATGCTAACCCAATGAGATTAAAGCTGAAAGAATGAAAAGTGGACGGAAACTGGATCGGGTGGACGGAAATTGGACGGAGTTTAGCGTGGGGTTACATAGACCTCACACCCTGTTTAGCGTGGGGTCACATAGACCTCACACTCTGTTTAGCGTAGGGTCACATAGACCTCACACCCTGTTTAGCGTGGGGCTACATAGACCTCACACCCTGTTTGGCGTGGGGTCACATAGACCTCACACCCTGTTTAGCGTGATGAAAAGTGGATGCAAGTTGATGAAAAGTGGATGCAAGTAGATGCAAGTAAATGAAAAGTGGATGCAAGTTGATGAAAAGTGGACGCCAGAAAATTGAACACTATGGTATTTATATAAATGAAAAACATTAATACGATCTGGTTCACAGACAAGTTTAAGAAATTTCGCTTACTCATAGGAAATTATTCGGATAAATATAAGTTCTGTATAGTCTTGTCCGTTCTTGTTCGACCTTGTTCGGTATTGTCCGATCTTGTCCGGCCTAAAACCAATAATCTCATTTGAATCAATCCGTAATATGTTTGCAATCAATTATGTATGCATACACGATTGTCCGCTACCCACCCGCAACTAATTTTGAATTTTCTCCGCTTGTCTGTCTGTCTTATCTAGTCTGTCTAGTCTAGTCCCTCTATTCTTGCCTGGTGTTATGACTGACAAACATCCGGTTGCGTCTAAGCAACAAGCCGTAAATCAAAATAAAACGTAGATAACATAATGAAAGTAAAAATATAAACATTATTAACAATTATAAGAAAAACAATCGAAAATATATTTTAGTTGAATTAAAGAATCCCTTAGATATTAATTAAAATGAACCATTGTATGTATAAATCATATTAGCGACTATTCTATATGTATTGCAAGAAATGTTTATATAAGTATTTAAATGTTTTGATGTAAATTTAAATATATTATTATTAGAATTTAATAAAACCATAAATTTTTTGTGGAGTTTTCTTTATTTTACAACCTTTCATTCTCTTGGAAAGTAACACTTGCTCACCGCTGATAAGATAACAGGAAGTTGTTATTGCTAGCAAATATCCAGTCGAACCTAATCAACAAGTCAGAGCAGTAATCAAAAAACAATCGAAAATATATTTTAGTTGAATTAAACAATCCCTTATATATTTTAGTTCAGTCTCTCTAGTATCTTTCTAACTAGTCTCATGTATCTAGTCTCGTCTATCTAGCCCCATGTATCTAGCCTCCATGTATCTAATCCCGTCTATCTAGTCTCATGTATCTAGCCCCGTCTGTCTAGTCTCATGTATTTAGCTTCGTCTGTCTGGCTCCATGTATCTAGTTTCATGTATCTAGTCTCATGTATCCAGCCTCGTCTATCTAGCCTCATGTATCTAGCCCCCATGTATCTAATCCCGTCTATCAAGTCTCATGTATTTTAGCCCCGTTAATGTATGCAACCAACTTCACACCTCATTTGTCTCAACAGGGTCTAATTTTGAATTTCCCCGCCTCGCGTCTATTTTGTGAATTTTCCCGCGCATCTGGAAGTTCCGAAAATGGCGGCCGAAAGTCGAAACCGGAAACAGGAAGTCGAAACCGGAAGTCAAAACCGGAAGTCAAAACCTGAAGTCAAAACCGGAAACCGGAAGTCGAAACCGGAAGTCGAAACCGGAAGTTCCGAGTTCAAGGTCAAGGTCAGAGGGGGAGGTGGGTTTAGAACATATCATCTTTCCCTACTCAGCCCAAAGTCACCACCCTTCACTGCGGAGTAACTAAAGGCAGCAGGCATGAAAATAAGGACCGGTAGAGCGCCAGGCCCAGATGGAGTTCCACCTGAGATTATGAAGATAACCGTGCAAAATCAACCTAAATTTGTACTAGACACCATGAACTCACTGTTAGCTGCCGGAAATTTTCCAGACAGATGGAAGAGAGCAATGTTAGTCCTTATCAGAAAAGGGGATAAACCGATTGGCGACCCTTGATCGTATAGGCCAATGTCTACTGGACGTCTCTGAAAAATTAATGGAACAACTTCTCCCAACTAGATTGAAAGATGACCTTGAGGCCGGAACCGGAGTATCCGACAAACAATTAGGATTCAGGAAAGGATGGTCAACCATTGATGCCCTAAGGTCCGTTATAGAAATTGCAGAAAATGCCAAATCGGGATCGTAGTGAACCAGAAAAATGGGTGCTCTCAAAACCTTTGACGTTAGGGACGCCTTCAACAGCGCGAACTGGAAAGATATAATGGAAGGTTTGAAAATTAAAGGTATATCTCCATACTTATTGCGCATGATAGGAAGTTACCTTAGCAATCGGAACTTGTTGTTGCAAGGCGATAGAGAGATAGAAGAGCTTGAAGTTAGTAGTGGTGCCTTACAGGGTTCCATACTAGGGCCTACACTCTGGAACGTACTATATGACGGAATACTATTTATGAAACTGCCAGTGGGGACAACAATAATTCGTTTCGCCGATGATATAGAATTGGGAATTACAGCACGCACCGAGCAAGGTCTCATGCTAACGGCAAACCATGTAATCGCTCAAATCGGTACATGGATGCAATACAGAAAACTTAGCCTAGCAGCAGAAAAAACCGAAGCGGTTCTGCTTACAGGTTTTTGAAAACATAGACCAATAAAATTAAAAATCGAAGACATAATGATAATACCAAAACATGAAATAAAATACCTTGGCGTGATGATTGATAAAAGGCTATCGTTTACTGCACACTTAACAGAAGCGGCGGCTAAAGGAATGAGGATTATGGCAGGCTTACAACAACTAATGTCAAACGTAGGGGGCCCCAAACGTAGCAAAAGCAGAATTCTGAGCTCTGTAGTTCAGACCACGATATAATACAGTGCGCCAATATGGGCCAAGGAACTGCAATCAAATGGAAATTTACAAAAATTAGCAGCTATTCAAAGGAAAATGGCTATACGCGTATGTAGTGGATATCGAACAGTATCGGGGGAAGCTGCCCTGGTCATTGCAGGCATTCTCCCTATCATCTGACCCAAGCACTTTCTGGCCATGGTTGCTTTAGAGATTATCTACACAACATATGCCGGGCTTCAGACGAATTATGTGTGTACTGCGGGGAGACAGACAGTGTGAGCCACGCCATCTTCGAATGCTGGAGTTGACAAGACGAAAGGGAATCAGTAGCAGCAAACATGGGAGAACCTATTGGTCCCAGAACCATTATAAGCTACATGCTTGAGGAAAAAGAAAACTGTGAAAACATGCAGCGGTTCATTTATACCATAATAAGCAACAAGGAAAATGACAAGAGGAAGCCCAACAAGAGACTCAGTTGAAGCACATTTGTACAATATATTCATCCGTCACTCCGAGGTTATGTGAAAAACACTTCCAGAGTGATCGGATGTGTTTCCTGGGGGACCACTGGTCTGGTAAGGACTATTCCGCCAGCTACGCCCCCCGCCCTCAAAAAAAGGTGTCATGTTGTTAGTGGGATATTGTGTGTATGTGTGTGTGTCAGGAAAAAGAATGGCGCATTCACTCCCCAATGAGTAATTGTACATGGTCCGACGATTCCTGTTGTTCCTATGGCAATTCCAAGCAGTGTGAGTGGCATTAAAGACCCTAAAAAACAGTGTCCCCCATTTCGGTCAACAAGTCCAAGTTTCTGTTTGTAATTTGGTTTGTCGGTGAATTGGAAATCGAAACGATGTTCAAGTTTTTTCTCAGTCTAAAGGCGATTTGTTCAATTTTGATGTTTTTGCTTGTCTTAATTTTGATGTAAGGCACGTCGTTCCTAATCAGAACCGCCACACCCCCTGCTCCAGTTTTGCGGTCTCGTCTTAAAATGGTGTATCCTCTGATACGCAAGGCAATAGAGTTGTCAATTTTGGTCTCGTTAATGAGCATTATAGGTGTGTCGGAACTGTTTAAAAACGAAACAAGCTCCCCCATCTCGGTCCTTAGACCGTTACAATTCCAACTTACTAATTTTGTATCTTTCATAATAAATTCAAACAGTACAACATTATTGTTTGGAGCTGTTGTCAGATACTTCTGCATGAAGCTAGTTGATTATTTCTTAAGTTCAGTTGAACTTGAGAAATGATCTCAAGTTCATTTCCACGTTCTCTCCACGCTTGCAACAGCCTCGGTACATCTAATATCAGGTCCTTGGTCCTGTTCATCTCTGCCATTAGATCACTGGTAGAATGAATGATTTGGAGAAACTGGTCTTGCTTCAAATTGGGGTCGTTCAACTGCAGTTGTCCATTCCACTGCAGCAATTTCCTCGTTGTCTCGTTGCGTCTCGTCGATAGTGTGGGCCACTCATCACTTTTTTGTTTTTGGTTCCAGGCATTAACTAGAGGCGCGGGTGCGTCTACATATGTTATTTTCGACTTATTGTGGCTCGTCATGTTGGATTTTCACTTGTTAGTCAACCACTCAAGTATTTTCCCATATACTGGACATTCTATCGAATTCGCAGTATGGGCCCCTTTACAATTGGCGCACTTCGCCGGCTCTTCTCTGGGCTTCTTACAATTATGTGAAAAGTGCACCCCTCCACATTTCAGACAGACCGTTTTTGAATAACAATTGCTTGATGGCCCCACTGGCACTTTTTACTATTATATCTTAAGAAGTAATATTCACCCTGTGTTTTTTTATCAAAAACTTATTCGGTACTTATAAAATATCGTACACTATTTACGATGGGATTGGGGGTAAAAGGGGATTAGAGATATTGTTGTTATTTTTATCTCTAATAGTATTTAAAAAATGATTTTCAATTTTAAACAAATTAACAGAATAAACAAATTAACATAAAAGATAATAGATTGCATTGCAATCGAATATTATTATTGGACCTAACGAGTAACCGCAAACTTAATTTAAAAAATGCGATTTATATATTTTATGTATTAAATGTTACATTTTTATTATTGTGTAGCAATTAAAGCAGGAACGTAAGAAGGAATAATCCTAGAAAAGTTACCATTCGAACATATTTCTTTCGATTCGAACAATTTTCCTGGAACCTCGAAAAATTAATTTTATATCCAAATTGCGTACCAAATAAAAAAATAAACTTAATTTGACAAAATATCTTCGAAAATTAATATACTAATATAATTAATTTATTTCAAAATCTATAAATTAATATTAGAAGTTAATGTAAAAGGTTTTTTCTATTTTTTATTTCTTATTGTATTTTTATTAAAACAGTTCTGTTTCGCGACCCAATACAAATTTAACGCGACCCAATTTTGGGTAACGACCAATAGTTTGAGAAACGCTGCTAAGTTTTCTGGATTTGTTTCCTCTATTTTTGATGATTTCACTGTATGTAATGGGTGACAAATTAAGAGTGTCCTGATTTTAAACTTCA
>OX155892.1:55432661-55500661 GCA_944588485.1 Phosphuga atrata
ACCATGGATGCAGCCTCCTACAACTGTAAGTAAAATATTTATCTGAGTTGTTAATTATAATTGAAAACCTTTACCTTCTTCGTCTACATGACATTTTATTAATGTTTATTATAAAGTTTCGCCACTTCTAATGCTATAAATATCAATAAAAAATATTTTAAAAGCGGCCTACTCTATTACAGTATAATTTTACTGAATATAAATAATAAATAATTTTATTAAAAGTTAGTTCTGAATATTTTATTGTCAAATATAACATTCGTGGCCCTCATGATTGTGTGCGATCTAAGAACAGAAGCTTGGTATTCATTTAATGAATATTATTTGAAAGTTTTAAAAGAGAAATACACAATATTTTTTTAGTTTTTTACCAATTTAAATCAATTATTTTCTAAAATAGATTAAAAGCATCTTTTACTTGGTAATTTTCATTTTTAATAAGAATCGGATACATGCCCGCGCCGCATGGCGCGTGATCACATGTGAGTTTCTCCGTTGGTCTTCATTTTAAAAAAGTTATTAAAAATATTACAGATTATATACAGATTGCTATATCGCTGCATTGCCATGATACCTTTCCCATTTTGTTCTCAATCAAAATATTAATATCATGTTATTTTCATAATATGGCGTCAAAAACAAGCTATTAAACAAATATTTCAAAAGGAATATTGACTAGGCGCACGAATGCCATGCACCGAATAAATGACGAGTTAATATTGAGTTAATGTGTAATATTGGTTCGTTAGAAAAGTACTAAATTATTATTTTATAGTATTACTCAATAAATTATTGTACACTAACACTATATATCAACCTAACCTAAAAAGAATAGTTATTAACAGTTTTTTAAATTTTAATCTTTTTGACAATGGTTAAAATCTTGTTAAAAAATTGTTACTTGTACCCGATGATCGCGAAATTGTTTAATTAAATTTTAAATCGCCGAAACTAGAGCTAGTAACAAATTTAAATAGTTTGTTCTATCATTGTTCTATCGTCACCAGTTAGTTCCACATTTAATATATATTGTCTAAAATAGTACGACTCGTACCATGCGAATGTGTGCGAGAGCTGATACGCGACAATTTTTACATGCATTCTGTGTTCACTATGTAGGTAATGGGATGAATGGGACGGACCACGAGGCAGGGATGGGATAAGATGGGACGAAAATTTAAGGTTTGTGGGATGGGACAGTGGGACAAAAATGTGATGGGATGGAACAGTGACAGGCATCCGTCTACGGGATGGGATTTAGAAAGAGAAACTCGTCCCATGCCCATCTCTAGTATGTACTCAGTAAATTATATTTTTATCGAGGTATTAGAATTATTTTTATTCTAATATTACGATTCTAATATTACGATTAATATTCTAATATTACGATTAATATTACGATTCTAATACCTCGATAAAAATATAATTTACTGAGTACATACTAGAGATGGGCATGGGACGAGTTTCTCTTTCTAAATCCCATCCCGTAGACGGATGCCTGTCACTGTTCCATCCCATCACATTTTTGTCCCACTGTCCCATCCCACAAACCTTAAATTTTCGTCCCATCTTATCCCATCCCTGCCTCGTGGTCCGTCCCATTCATCTAATACCTCGATAAAAATATAATTTACTGAGTACATACTAGAGATGGGCATGGGACGAGTTTCTCTTTCTAAATCCCATCCCGTAGACGGATGCCTGTCACTGTTCCATCCCATCACATTTTTGTCCCACTGTCCCATCCCACAAACCTTAAATTTTCGTCCCATCTTATCCCATCCCTGCCTCGTGGTCCGTCCCATTCATCCCATTACCTACATAGTGAACACAGAATGCATGTAAAAATTGTCGCGTATCAGCTCTCGCACACATTCGCATGGTACGAGTCGTACTATTTTAGACAATATATATTAAATGTGGAACTAACTGGTGACGATAGAACAATGATAGAACAAACTATTTAAATTTGTTACTAGCTCTAGTTTCGGCGATTTAAAATTTAATTAAACAATTTCGCGATCATCGGGTACAAGTAACAATTTTTTAACAAGATTTTAACCATTGTCAAAAAGATTAAAATTTAAAAAACTGTTAATAACTATTCTTTTTAGGTTAGGTTGATATATAGTGTTAGTGTACAATAATTTATTGAGTAATACTATAAAATAATAATTTAGTACTTTTCTAACGTGTGATACATTCGAGATGTATGGATTTAGGAATATATATGCATTTAGGAATATGTAGCGGAACAAGTTATGTTTTTTATTGATAAGTCGTTTCACATCTTATATTATGTTTTTTGCATACATGAATTGATTTTCCGGATATTGCTTCTTATTTAGCGCAGGTATATTTTTTGGGAAAATGTGTCAAATGTTTTGCTTGTAATCGAGTTGGGCATTAACTTTGTGACGGTCTACCGCCTAACTGATAGTTTGGAAGGGACAAATTATGAGGGACCCGTCTATGACGATATTTTCTTCCGGAGTGCATAACTCCCGAAATCTGGCATTAAAGAAATCCACCACGGATCGAACCTTTGGTATTCTGTCTTCTCTAGAAATCCTCTCATTATCAACGAAATGAAGATAGTGCGTTGTGGCAAAAAAACGTTTAAGAGGCATAACTTGCGAAAATATGAAATATTTTTCGTATCGACAAATACATGTCTGTTTTAGATCTTTTTACATTATAATGCATAACGCAAAATATTCTTCAACTTCATCATTTGCTAGTGGACACCACCCACCACATTTTCAGTTTCGTTACCACAACCATTTTGATTTTGCTGTATATCTATTCGTTTCTCTAACTTTTATTTCAAAAACATCATCAGATAATACTTGTTTTAAAACAAACAAAGGTGTTGCATTTATACCCAATCTTCGTAAAACTAAACAATTGATACCGTAAGTTGCAGTAAATTGTTTCATTTTGAAATTCTGCTAATATTCTGCTCTCCAGTTCCATTCATACTCTGTGTCAGAATCTTCACTGCTCGAAATAAGTCTTGCACGTTCACGCACATCAAAGTATTTATGCTGTTGAGTATTCAATTGTTGCTTCAAATTCAACTGAAGCTCTATTCAACAATATGAATAGAGCTTCAGTTGAATTTGAAGCAACAATTGAATACTCAACAGCATAAATACTTTGATGACCATTTTCAATTTCATTATCACCACTAATATACTTTCTAAAAGCTTAAAGTAGCCTAATTTAAACTACCCTAATAGATTTTCGTCGTCACTTACATATAATGCATTCAACTCAGACATGTTGGGAGAAGTATTTCTAATTTTACAAAATTAAAATATATGCTATACGACAGTGATGGCTAACCTATGACCCGCGGGTCAGACACTGACCCACACAGGCTCTTTAAGTGATCCAGGCATTGATTTTACATTTTTATTATTGTCTTAATAAAGTTTATTAACCACAAAGGTATGGATATTAAATATATCAATTACTTTCTTTTGAAATTATTGTGTTTTAAATATGTTTTTAGTTGTAATATTGTAATATAGCTGCGGTACAAACAATACAAATGCCAGATCATACTAAACAGAATGGTTTGATAAATATTGTGTGATTGAAGAGAATAAAAAGACTGTGTATGTAATTTCTAATGAAAAAGTTACTTCGCGTACATACAATGTAAAAAGACATTTTGCATTCTAATCTCGCCTTTTCCAGAGATAAAGAAAGAAAAACATATTTTTCACAAAAGAAAAAAGAGAATCATTTTGTGTATTAAAAGCGTTTTTGTTCCCAAAATGGTAGTTTATAATACAAATGTGTGAAGAAAACTCATTGCGAAACTTCGAAACTCATGTAAAAAAGCCTTACACACACACTTGTATCATACATTATTTTATCTACGAAGCATGTTAAAATACTGTTGAATCTACAAAAAAAAATATTATTTCTTAGCGATAATATTGAAAAATTGCTATTTTGACACACAAAACACTTCAAATCACTGACACAAGAAGGTTAGAACGTTCAGCCGCTCCGTGGCAAATATTGCTAACTAGTAAAAGGGCACTGTCACGGGAACACTATTTGGCCGTTGTCGATGATATCTAGGTTAACGATTAGATATAATCTAGATTCTATGTTTTGGTTAGTAATCCAGACTGAGATGCCGAGACTTCTGGATTCAAAGTAAGATAAATTAATCCAATTTTAATATACGTCAAAAAAATTATTTCATTCTAGAGATGCAAATATTTTCACATCTAGAGATGAAAATGAGCATTTTAAATTTATGATTTTCTCGATTTAGACACTAAACTAACTAACTTTGCATGGACTTTCTTATAAAGTACATCAATTTCAATGGAATATTTTATGTGCAAACTTAAAACGAGCCTAAAACTATTACAAAAACCGAAATAAAATTAGGACATTTGACTTGAAAAGTATCATCTTCTATGAGAATGCAACAATATTACCATGGAGACGAACAAACCAACGATTAAATTTGTAATGACAGTTCCGAAAGTTTGCTTCGAATTGATTTTATTAAAGTCGAATTATGGATTCTGCAACCGAATATCAGTAGAAAAAAAAAGCATTTACTACTCGAGATGAAAACGTTTTTTTTTTGATTCGGTGTGATTGCTAACTCGCTGGCGCACGTGAGCAAACTCTCACCTCACCGAAAAAAAACGCTATCATCTCTCGTTGTAAAATATACTATTCTCTACGTCTATATTCATTCTTTCGTGATGCGAGATGTTACCATACTAACAACAAACAGAAATTGTTTAGCAATGAAAGTCCATTTGATTTACATTAGATTTACGATTTGGATAGTTTTACACACGATTATAATAATGACATCCTCACATACAATAATTTACTTATTAGTATATTCCGTTTGATGTGCGAGTAAATAAACTAACATTACAGCTGCTAGTTTTCAAGTTGCCCATTGCATTGCTCGTCGCGATAAACATAATTTAGAAAGAGAGTTTGTAAAACAATTTGTAAAACACTTTTTAGAATGTACTGCTACTTTATTTCAAGATATAAAAGACAAAAACTTGATTAAGTAGCATATAAATGAGTTACCTATAAGTCGAAATACAATTAAAGATCGAATACAACAATTAGAAAATTACATTTTTCGAAATATATAGCGCAAATCTTGTAAATTAAGAGCTATTGGCCTTGATATTTTTATAGAATTTGATATTGCATTTGTAGAAATGAATATTGACCTACAGAAGTTTCTGTTACAACAGACAATGCACCTAACATGGTGAGCAAAAACATGGGTTTTATTCAATATCTTAAACAAAATATTCCACATGGTCTAATTGGATTTCATTGTATTCGCTCTGAGCGCAACAGCACTAGCTATAAAGGTGACACTATTAAGAACTTCATGTTTAGTTACGTCATTATTTTTCATTTATTTGTATATATTGACATGTATTTTGCTAAATAAAAAAGTTTTATTTTGTTGTTTTATTATTTTACATAAACTAATAATGTGCATAAATTGATATTGGATTCAAGGCCCAAACGTTTCCAAGTGTTCTGTAACGAACTGTAAAAATTCTACACGAAACTCAAATTATGAATTTTATTGTTTTCCGTCAGCTAACCCTAACTTTCCGTACAAATATACAAATATTGAATTGACGTATTACAAAACCTATAATTTTTTTTGCTGTAAAATTTCCTAAATTTTATTAAATTAATTATTTTTTTGTTTTTGAATGTTGTTTGTATACACTATTATTGCACACGAAGTTGTATTTGTGGCCACGGATGGCGCTAGGCGCGGTTATGCACGGAGCGTATAATACATCAGGAAGTTTTATGGACTTTTTATGGACTTATTCATTGATATAAATTTTTTGACTTTTTTTTTGCTCTTCACTTCTAAAGTATAAGTTGTAAAACAATGTTATGAACAAAAAAAGTAGTCTGTGACCGCCGCCCATTTTTCCAAGTAATGCCAGTGCCAGAATTATTACTGGTGACCCACGAGCTAGTAGGAAAAATATAATGAACAAAATTTGACTCACTACTCAAAAAGGATCGCCATCCCTGCGATACGGCGTTCAGCGTGGGATATGACTGTTATACTAACTACCGCATCCATTGCGCTTCTTTGTGCTTATCTGTTTGCCGATGCAATTTTCTTACCGAAATTATTGAGAGGGGGAAGGTATCTTCGACTGTCTAAAAAAACAGCATTGATTCACGGCCGAAAGATAATCCAATAATATTATTCTGCTAGGTATTCGCCGAAGAGATTTCTTGACGTCAAAATATTCCATGGCACATGAAATACATGATGTCTTAAAGACGTCATTGTATGTCAAGGGGTTAATCTATTTCTACGTTCTAATAGGAAATAACCATAGATAGAATATAAATATAGTGGAGACCAGTGATTTTTTTATCGCGGTGATTGAATCACCGGTAGTGAAATATCGCTTATCCCTATTTAGCATACCTACTTGCAAACTGTAACAGAGACGAGAAACGAGAGACGATTGTGATAATATAGATTTTGGATAAATTAATTATACGAAGATTGGTATTAAATCTTAAATTGAAAAGCGATTAAACAGTAAGAAATTCCTCATATTATGGTCCTGCTACGTCTATGGTTGTCGGTGGTAATTTTCCAATTTCCATGCATCGTTCATTGTATAAAGATTAGCAATTGGCATCTTTATTTAAATAACAGCAAAATCACATTTACTAAAAATTCCCATATACAATATATATATATTTATATATATATATATAGAGAGAGAGAGAGAGAGAGAGAGAGAGAGAGAGAGAGCCATATGAGGCGGCCAAGACCCACCCCGGGTTGTAGAACCATGAATGGATATATTTATATATATATATATATATATATATATATATATAGAGAGAGAGAGAGAGAGAGAGAGAGGGAGAGAGAAGGAGTTGGTCGAGAGCTGATCGAGAGTGCAACGATGGTCACCAAACACCGAAAATTTAACCGAAAACCGGGAATTATCTTGCGAGGGGCAAATAATATCGAGTTATAAATAGAGGTACAATAACTATTCAAAAGCGAAATGAATAAATTACATATAAGGGGGTAAAAGACAACACAAAATATTGTGTATGCGAGGTTAAAACGTTCGCAAAGCAGCGTGACAGGCGATAAGCAGTGAAACACGTACGCGGTGCGGGACCGGCGGCGCTTAGTAGCAGTGGCGTAGCAATTAAAAGTTCCAAGCAGTTACTTTAGTAATAATATTAAATAGAGTGCCGCTAAGATAGGTGATATGTATAAAAGAGACAGAGAAGTGGAGGAACAGGACAGCGAAAAAATATTTACTAAGAGCAAGAAGATAATAAGGTCTCCGGAACAAAGAAAAAGGGAAGAGAAATCGCATAATAAAAAAGAGATTTATATAGTGAGTAAAGAAGAGGTCGAAGTAGGACAAAACATGGAGAAATAGAAATAATGCTACTAACTATAATAAAACAAATGGAACAGAACACAAACGAATTAAAACAAGTAATAAGAGAAATGAAAATTGAATTTGAAAGAAAGGAAGAAGCATAGAAGCGCTAGAAAGCAGAGCGGAAATAGAAGAAAAAAAGAAGAAGAAAAACAACCTAGTAATAAAAGGACTAAAAAACGGAACGAAATTATAATAGTGGAAGTAGCGAACTGGGAACAAAAACAGATGGTCATGGCGGCGAAAAGTAAATTAAAAGGAACTGATACATACATCGAGAACGATTTAACATGGGAAGAAAACAAAATCCAAAGAAAAATAAGAAACATAGCCAAGGAAATGAAAACAAGCGGAAAACGAGTTAAAATAGGATAACAAAAATTGATTTGTAATGGAGAAGTATATGTATGGGACAAAAAAGGAAAAGGAGTTTTATTGAAAACAAGCGAGAATGTGCAACAACCTACAAAAAACGACTAACAATCCTTATGACAGAAAAACACAAACAAACAGAAACAAACAGACAAGGAAAAACAATAACGACAAAACAACGAAACAGAACAAGAAAAATAGGAACATGGAACGTAAGATCCATCAAGGGAAGGGAAGGAAGAGAATTTCAGAAAACTAAAATAGATCTAATAGGTATAACAGAAACAAAAATGAAAGGGAAGGGAATCAAATATATTGGAAACCATCTACTACTATATAGTGGTGTAGAACCCAAAGCACGGGTAAAAGCAGGAGTGGCATGTATAATTAGGGAAGAAGAACGTGGAAGCTAATGGAATGGCAAGGCCACACAGAACGCATACTGACACTAACAATGAAAGTTAATAAGGCTAAAACCAACTACATAATAGCATACGGACCAGATGAAAACGAAACAAAAGAAAAGAAAGACAAATTTTGGAATAAACTACAGGAATTAGATAGAACACTACGAAGACGAAACATTATACCTAATGGGCGACATAAGCGCTAGAGTAGGAAATCAGAACAAAGGACTAGAAAACGTAAAAGGAAAACATGGAGAAAAACACAAAAACGAGAACGGAAACAGAATACTGGACTTCTGCACAATAAACAATCTAAATATACTTAACACAACATACAAACATAAGAGAATACACAAATACACGAGAGAAGTACGCAGCAGAAAAGAAAGATCAATAATAGATTACATAATAACGAAGCAAACCCAAAGGAAACAAATAAAAGATGTACGAGCTTACAGGACAAACGAAATAGGAAGCGATCACTTCCTAGTAGGAACAACTATCATTAGTATGATGATACTGCGCTTAGTAGCAGTGGCGTAGCAATTAAAAGTTCCAAGCAGTTACTTTAGTAATAATATTAAATAGAGTGCCGCTAAGATAGGTGATATGTATAAAAGAGACAGAGAAGTGGAGGAACAGGACAGCGAAAAAATATTTACTAAGAGCAAGAAGATAATAAGGTCTCCGGAACAAAGAAAAAGGGAAGAGAAATCGCATAATAAAAAAGAGATTTATATAGTGAGTAAAGAAGAGGTCGAAGTAGGACAAAACATGGAGAAATAGAAATAATGCTACTAACTATAATAAAACAAATGGAACAGAACACAAACGAATTAAAACAAGTAATAAGAGAAATGAAAATTGAATTTGAAAGAAAGGAAGAAGCATAGAAGCGCTAGAAAGCAGAGCGGAAATAGAAGAAAAAAAGAAGAAGAAAAACAACCTAGTAATAAAAGGACTAAAAAACGGAACGAAATTATAATAGTGGAAGTAGCGAACTGGGAACAAAAACAGATGGTCATGGCGGCGAAAAGTAAATTAAAAGGAACTGATACATACATCGAGAACGATTTAACATGGGAAGAAAACAAAATCCAAAGAAAAATAAGAAACATAGCCAAGGAAATGAAAACAAGCGGAAAACGAGTTAAAATAGGATAACAAAAATTGATTTGTAATGGAGAAGTATATGTATGGGACAAAAAAGGAAAAGGAGTTTTATTGAAAACAAGCGAGAATGTGCAACAACCTACAAAAAACGACTAACAATCCTTATGACAGAAAAACACAAACAAACAGAAACAAACAGACAAGGAAAAACAATAACGACAAAACAACGAAACAGAACAAGAAAAATAGGAACATGGAACGTAAGATCCATCAAGGGAAGGGAAGGAAGAGAATTTCAGAAAACTAAAATAGATCTAATAGGTATAACAGAAACAAAAATGAAAGGGAAGGGAATCAAATATATTGGAAACCATCTACTACTATATAGTGGTGTAGAACCCAAAGCACGGGTAAAAGCAGGAGTGGCATGTATAATTAGGGAAGAAGAACGTGGAAGCTAATGGAATGGCAAGGCCACACAGAACGCATACTGACACTAACAATGAAAGTTAATAAGGCTAAAACCAACTACATAATAGCATACGGACCAGATGAAAACGAAACAAAAGAAAAGAAAGACAAATTTTGGAATAAACTACAGGAATTAGATAGAACACTACGAAGACGAAACATTATACCTAATGGGCGACATAAGCGCTAGAGTAGGAAATCAGAACAAAGGACTAGAAAACGTAAAAGGAAAACATGGAGAAAAACACAAAAACGAGAACGGAAACAGAATACTGGACTTCTGCACAATAAACAATCTAAATATACTTAACACAACATACAAACATAAGAGAATACACAAATACACGAGAGAAGTACGCAGCAGAAAAGAAAGATCAATAATAGATTACATAATAACGAAGCAAACCCAAAGGAAACAAATAAAAGATGTACGAGCTTACAGGACAAACGAAATAGGAAGCGATCACTTCCTAGTAGGAGCAACTATCAAGTAAGAAACAGAGGCAGAAGAGATTAAAATAAATTAAAATAAAAATTTAAAATCAAAAAGACACAACACAAGAAGAAATAAAAGTGTACAAACTAAAAGACCAAGAAACACGGAAACAATATCAGAAACTAATAAAACAAGGAGCAGAGAAAATGGAAAGAACGAAATACAAGAACGCAGAGGAAACATGGAAATATTTCAAATAGATGCTAACAAGTGCAGCGAAAGAAGCATGTGGTACAATAAAAACCAACGGGAAGAAAAAACGAACGAACTGGTGGACTGAAGAACTGAAAAAAGGAATAAAACTGAAAAAAAAGTTACGGCATGGATACCTACAAAGCAAAACAATGACAGATTATGAAAGATACACAGCTCAAAGAAGAAAGGTAAAAAACAGTGTGAAAGAAGCAAAATAAGCATCATGGGAACAATTCGGAGAGAAAATGGAAAACAACGGCACAGAGAACCAAAAACTATTCTACAACGTGATAAGAAGAAACAATCAAGATACACCAAATAAAGAACAAAGTCGGGAATATACTGACAGGAGACGAAGAAATAGCGGAAAGATGGAGGCAACACTTTGAGGAGCTGCTGGGCAAGGAAAAGTTTACCAGGTAACGAGACGAGGTACAATAAATGAATCATTAGAACAAATCTGGAAGAGAAAACCAAAATGAAGAAGAAATAACAGAAGAAAAAATAACACCAGAAGAAGTAAACAACGCATTAAGAAAACTGAATTTGGGGAAAGCACCAGGAATAGACAACATCAAAAACGAACAACTAAAATACATGGGAAACAAGGGAATAGTACAATTAACAAGACTATTAAACGAAGTATAGGAATCAGAAAAAAATCCCAAAGACTGGCAAACAGCAGCAATAATGCCGTTATGGAAGAAAGGAGATAAAAAGGAATATAGTAACTAAAGAGGAATTTGAAAAAAGAATAGGATAAAAAATAGAAAGAAACTAAGAACCTTCGCAGAGCGGATTCAGAAGAGCACATTGCACAATAGATCACTTGTTCACAATCAGGAACCTAATAAATTAACTAAGAGAACACCAGAAACAATATATATATATATATATATATATATATATATATATATATATATATATATATATATATATATATATGTATATATATATATAGATATATATATATATATATATATATTTATATATACATATATATATATATATATATATATATATATATATATATATATATAGCATACATAGATCTATAAACAGAGAATATGTATGGCAGGCACTACAAAAACAACAAGTGGAAGAAAAACTGATAAAGGCAATAAAAAGCATATATACCAAAACAGAAAACTGCATAAGAACTGGTAACCTGAAGTCCAAGAATTTCAAAACGACAAATGGTCGACAAGGAGGAGCGAATTTCAAAAAGAATTTCAAAAAGACAAGGAGGAGCGCTAAGCCCATGCCTATTCATATTAGCTATTGATACGGTAATGAAAAACATAAAAGAGAAAATAAAAAAGAACACACATAGAATACAGAAACCTAAAAGCACAAGAAATTACAGAATGCATGTTTGTAGACGATGTAGCACTAATAGCGATAAACATCAAGGACCTAGATACAAACATAAAGATATGGACCAAAGAACTCGCAAAGGCAGGACTGAAAATCAACACAGAAAAAACTAAAATAATGAAAATAGGAGAAGGGGAAGAAATAAAAATAAACAACACAAAAATAGAGCACATCGAACAAATTAAATACCTAGGTCAAATAATAGACAACAAAGGGGAACTCGAAGTCAAAATAAACAACAGACTGCAAGCAGCAGCAAGAACCTTCCAAACGATCCAGAAGATAATATTAAACAAGAAGATATCGAGAAAAACAAAACTAATAATATACAAAGTAGTATTATTCCCAACACTGCTATATGGATGCGAAACATGGACGCTAAATAGGAGACAAAAAGCAAGATACAGACATTAAAGATGAAGTATCTAAGAAAAGTTTATGGAGTAACCAGAAAAGACAGAGTCAGAAACGTGGACATTAGAAAAGAACTAGAAATAAGAGGTCTAAACAAAATAACAGAAGACAGACAGATGCTATGGCTTGGACCTACACAGAAGAGAAGACACCAACCAAACAAAAATAATATGGCAAACAAAAATAACTGGGAAAAGGAAAATTGAAAGACCAAAAAAAAAAAATGGGACAAATATGTCGAAAACATTATGGAAAGAAGAGGAATATCAAACGCACAAATGAAGGAAAACACAAGTAATAAAAAGAGCTGGACCAAATTAATAAAAGAAAACACATGAAATAGACCAACAACAGATTCTACACCCGAAAGGGTAGAAGAAGTTCGATTATAATATATATATATATATATATATATATATATATATATATATATATATATATATATATATATATATATATATATATATATACATATATAGAACCTAAACTGCTAATCCTAATTTGGTTCATATTTGATATAATTGATCTTAAAAAAATATTGTAAACATTGAATACACTCAAATTATACCTGGTACCTTTTGCAGCAAGATTTTTTCTTGTCTGGAGGTGGTATTTTATCCAAAACTTTTCCGGTTAAAAATTCATGGATGTTACAGTATAATCACCTGATCTATTGATATAAGATCACATCATTCTTCCTTCATAAACGAAATATTTAAATTGATCTTTGCACATCTTTGCACAAGAATTGCACATTTTTATTTGCATTCAACCGTTATATTTGAAAAAGTGCAATAAACTTTTTAATCATTAATTAAAAATTTTAACAGTAATTCTATTCTAATTTAACTAAAAACAGTAACTGAAAGCTGAAGTATCAGTATTTTTCTGGTTTTATTATGTACTATTTAAAATATAAATATTTTAATAATTAGGGGATTATAAAAAATCTTTTATATTGATACTGGGTACTAGTACTGATTCCAGATCATCAGCCGACAGTATAAATTATAGGTCTAGTCACTCTACATTATCCTCATATGCCTGATATGTACTACATTATTTTATCATATACGTTTATTTCATTCATTTTTTGTTTTGTTTTAGATAAGTATCACACATAAAAACCAAGTGCCGATGTTGATGGCGCCTCCACCGGAGAAGAGCAAAGGTTTATTCCGGTTTTTTAGAAGGTAAACCCCTGGTCCTGGAAGCAACCGTCTAAAACCAATACGCATTATTACGCAATTCTAAATGAACTTATTACACATTCGTCCTTTCTGAAACATAATCTAGTCACATTTATCACATAATTTCAAAATAATCTATATATTTGACAATAAGTGTAGAAAAACATTCGATTATTGATATATTTAATTATTAGTAAGGGTGAGATAGAGTTAGTATAGAGAAGAACGTTATTTTAAACATATACACCCATAAATAGGAATAATAGACATATAGCTACACCATCTACACTATACATAAGCAGTATCTCAGAATATAAATCGCGTATAAATTATAAAAATACAATAAAGCATAGAAAGTAAGTTATTCATTGTAAGCCAACTCTCTCTTGCCATGGATTAATTTATAAGGATTTTTTTATTTTATAGTAGATTTTGTAGCTAGGGCGAAAATAAGTCAATATTACTCAAGAGCGAAGTTGACAATTTCGCTCCTGTTACAAACAATATTTTTTATCACTTATGCGAGGGGATTTATCTTAAATTTGGGAGCCAGGTGCCATCAAGATAAAAAGAATTTGCTTTTTCAATTGTCTCCGGTGGTGTGGATTCGTCATAAGAACTCTCCTCAGTCACCGGTATCACCATAAAATTTACACTCATTTTAAAACGTTTTCTTTATTTTTTATTATTATTTTGCAATGACAAAAATTCTGCCACTTCACGTCACTTTTTTAATGCCAAGGTCTTGATTGTGGTTTTTTTTAATTTATTACTCATGCGAGGGGACGTATTTTACAAGATAGGGGTCCAAGGGCTACCCACAAATAAGAATTAAAAATAACGAAAATCAAAAAAAAAAACTATAGAAATAGATATTTTTTAATAACAATAAGGAAACTAAAAATGGTAATTAATTATTTTTCTTTTCATTTGATAATTTTAAGTTTTGTACAATTAGTGAAATTTAATTGTTTAAGTTTGTTGATGAAATTTTATTTGAAGTTTCGAAGTTGTCTTTGTCTGTGACATTGATTTCAATAGGTTTCAATAGGTCAATTCGGTATATATTTTCTCTAGATGTGAATGGTCCGCCCGATATATTGTTTGAAATTTGCTTGGAACCTATTTTTTTTATTGTTCACTGACTCTTCTACGAAGCCTTCAGCGACAGTATTTGATTTCCACCCTCCATGTCTTTTGAGGGTCAGCAGATCGGCACCAGAATCTGCTAATAGAGTACCTGACGTTCTTCTGAAGGTATGTCCAGTATAAGACTCTGGATCTTTAAATATGCTGCTGCTGTGTTAGGCATACTGCCAAAAGTATTGATGCCAATGACATGTTTAGTACATTTGCCGTTCCGATAATTTACGAAAAATCTTGTTGTGGTCATATTGGTGGGGTGCGAAATGCACCTTGTACCCTTTACCCTTTTTTTATATTTTACACTAATTTTCTTTATTTTTTTGTTTTAAAAAAGCAATTAAGGTTCACTGAAGTACGATAAGAAAATCTAATCTGAAATTTTTTTATTTTTTTTTTTCTCTGATCGCCATTTCATAAATTTTTTATAAGCGGCTTCATATTGCGGTCTTGATTTTTGAGGAGTTAAATTATTAATTACCTCATTTGCTTTTTCTATTATCTCCGGTCGTGTGGTCATCATCAGTATACTGTAACACTATACAATCTGCGCTCATTATAAAACTTTTAATTTTAGTTAATTTTTTATTGAAAAAAAATTCTGACACTCTCGTCACTTTTGCAATATTGATTTTGATTGTGTTTTTTTTTAATGCTACTTAGTGATATTGAATATTTGCGCGCGTTATCCAAGTTATGTGCAACAAGATAGTGCACCAAGATAGTACTATTGTGCATGAGTGATAAAAAATATACCTTAATCCTCATACGAAATATAATTATTTATTAAAATAATATTCTAGCTTAATATTGAATATGATAATTATAATCTTTAAAAATATAAAAAATATAAAATACTAGGGACCATTGTTTATAACAAATTCCCGCCATCAAGTACCTATGCATTTAGTTTAGTGTATAATATTTAGTGATTAGCAATTTACATTTTTTGAACTCTTAATCTTATTTTACTTAAAATATTTCGATTCGAACTAGGCTATAGGTTTAATCCTCTGAATAATATAATATTAGCGTTGTTTGTTTAATATTTTATTTATTGTTTGGGATGTGGCACAATTGAATGATTATTGTGTCCAAGTTGTCGTAATTTTTCATTAATCGGAAACATAACCATCTAGACCAATGATCGGAAAGTTACGTACGCTAACGTACATAACGCACATGCCATATTTATTCTAATAAATGCTGCGTCGTTTATTTTTACCAGACGTTTTATGTGCCATACTTATTAGAGGGCATAGTTTATTGAAGTGCGGAATGTATTGTTTTTTTCCTTAAAAATTTTACAAACTTTTCTAAAACTATAAAAAATGCCAAATTTTGACAATGCGAAACAGTCATAACTTCTTCATACTATGTAATATAATCCAATTCTTGTTCTAAAATGGAATCTTGAACAGTGAGAATGTGGACTGCAGCGTTCATCCGAGAGCGGCGTTGATTATTGTTTCCAATATGGTAGTGTAACGCTTATTAAAGGGCGGCGTTTATTGCAGGTCGACATAGCATAAATACGGTGTATATTTGATCCTCCGTGTTCCACTGATATGGAATCAATATTACATTAACTAAATATTGACTTTTTTAAGGTACTACTTTGAAGTCACAGAATAAACATTTAGTTCATACCAGAGTATTTGTAATTAAGCACATTTCCAAATCTTGCAGAGTGAAATAAATTCCGTATGGCCTTATAACATTTCGAAACACATTAAGAAATCAATATAAAAATAATTAAAAAGACTTTTCTCGCACATTAAAATTTGTCTGGAAGATTCTCCATATTTATGTTATTATAACAATGTCTTCTGTTTTTCATAATTTTGGGTGTTTCGAAACTTTCAGAATTATAACTTCAAATACTCAATAATAAATATTTCAAATATTTTATATTCAGCTTATAACTTTTATTCCATATTTAATTTCAAACTGCAAATCATGTAACCTTTGTAAGTATAAAATATTTTAGGAAAGTAGATTCCATAAATTATTATTGGTTATAACAAATCTTCCTGGTGCCACTTAGTGACACGCGTGTCATAGATTGCTGGCCATTGATTTAAACCAGGGCTTCTTCAACTATGGGTAACGACCCTTAATGGGGTTGCTTAGCGAAATCATGGGATCGCGAGATTTTAATGTAAAATATTTAAATACATTTGTGAGAGTTTGAAAATGGCGGAAAAAATCATATATTGTCAAGTTGTCGAATTTTTGTTGTTGCTGAATTAACTAGAATGTAACTATACTATACTGTCTAGTGTGTATTGTCTAGTGTGCACGCATGTTACAAAAGCGATATAAATGATAAAAATATTGGTTTTAAATCATTTTTCAAGCTGCTCATTACGATGCCATAACTTTTACCCACAGCCTTATTCATCGCAGCAAAAAATTAGCACCAGAATTGAAGGAATGCTATGTGAATGAAGTAAGATGGTTATCAAGAGGTCAAAGTTAGAGGTCATTACGAAATCGTAATATTATTGATCTGTTATTTTGTTATTATTGATCTGATATATTTATCTGTATCCTATATTTTTCGGGTTGCGAAAATCACAATCATAAATGGGGTCGAGAATGAAAAAAGTAGAAGAAGCCTTGATCTAGACTAAGGAGCCCAGACAAACTGAAAAGTCCGGAGAAACTAGATACGACATAGTCATGAATAGAATAGAATGTTGTAGCTATTATAAATAATAAATACATTTGTGCCATGCTAATCTATGATATTGTATATTATGAGGGTAAAACAAAGTACGCTTTAAGCGATATCAATGTATAAACTATGTTTATATTACTTAGAATGTAAACTATTTTAAAATGTAAATTATTTTTAAGGATTCTTAATTTTATCAAAACAAAAGGAAATATTACAAATACATAGTAGACGTACTGCCAATTCAGTGGTTATGACAAAACTTATTGAGGGATTCTTTGAATTAAATATTTAAATTGGAACGTAAATCTAGACAATAGTCACGAATCACGAATAGATAGCAAAGCATAATATATATATCGATATATATATATATATATATATATATATATATATATATATATATATATATATATATATATGACTGTACTATATAATACAAACACATGTTCAAGTATTATAAATTACTGTTCCATTTTCTGACAGCGATTAAGATTTACATCTGGTCTCTTCATGTGTTATAGGCTTCTGAAACAAACCAATAATGAGAGCCATTTTAAATTTATTTAAATCGATTTTTAATTCTTTGATGAAACACTCAAAAGCAAAATTGCTGCATAGCTTTAAACTAAGAACACAAGATTGAAATCGAAAACAAAAGAAAAATTAAATTTGAAATAGCTTGTGTAAATGAGTGTAGAGTACATTTAGTGACCACCGAAACAAAAAAGATCTTGTAAATATTATTTCTTTTTGATAAATAAGATTCTTCGGTGAGAGTTCTATTGCCTTGTCTAAAATATTATCTAAAAGAATAAAAAAAGAAAATCTTTGCTTGTAAAGTGTCTAACGTCCAAAAATGCTATTGCCAAAAAATATATAATATGTAAATATCCAAGTTTTAATACTGTTGCCAATATTATCTAAATATGTTTTATAAATTAATCTTTTAGTGGTGCGCCGTTAATTATGTTTATTGACTGATCATTAGTTTTTATGGTACAAATTATTATATATGCAAATTGTTTAATGTTCCTATTTTACATTGTTTCAATTGTCCTCTTTGAATACATACTATTGTATAAGCATGAAACATGTTTAAATATCAAAAAATATCATAGTGATTATCAAATATTTGTTGTATGTCCGTTCCGATCATGAAAACAAAAAAAGATTAAAATACCAATTTTATTTATATATGTATTATATTTAATAGAAACTATATAATGCTGTATTTTACTATTTTATTTTGTAAGTTCCTGTAACAATACTGGGGAGAACGCAAAGTTACATTTCAGGGGTATTTCACCGTGTACCAAATGTACATCCAAACCGTATTATATTTATGGCATATTTTCGTTCAAATTCTTCTACTTGCTAGTGTTTTCCTGATGATGTTGGGTCCGCTTTTTTAATCCTTGACTCTTATCTCAGATTATTGATCCCTTAGTTACGGCTAATTTTCACCGAATAGTCTGTCGTCATAGACTAACGTCGCGTCGGTTTAGTTTTTATTCACCTTTACAAGTTGGTTGTTTTTAATGACACCACTTGGAAAAACGAACCTCTTAAATAAAGTATTGGAAATGTAAGTTGTATTGAACCGCAATTTATCCATAGATAGTCCTATCTGTCAATGTAGTTAACGTCAAATGACGTCATTGGCGCCAAATCCTTGTTGGGACATCTGACAAAGAATTTCAACTCACAATAACTCACAACAACTTTCATACAACAGCATAATTGTAATAGCGTTGAATATGTAGAATTTTGTGCCTGGAAACTACGACAGCATTAATTTTCTGTTACCATTTGAAGGATTTTCTGTTACCACTGTTGCAGAATCGCAACTAATCGCAAGCTTGTCTAAGCTTACGGTGAGTGAAAAAAAAAATCAAAAGTTGCGATTTTGACGTGAGAACCGAAGAGCGTGGAAGACCACCGGACAGGTTCGAAGACAGCGAATTGCAAGCATTGTTGGTTGAGGACGACGCTCAAACGCAACAATTCGCGGATCAACTACATAGACGACGACGGGCAAAGAACTCTCGTAACACTTCCATAAATATGTTGGAGACAGCAGACCTTGCACCATCTTGTTGGTACCAAATATTGTTTATTGGTAATCGTAGTTGAGCGATGGCATTCATTAAGAATGTTTGTAGCATCTCAACATAATCTTGACTATTGACAACTACTGCGTTTCCCATTTTATTTTAAAAAAATACGGTCCCAATACTCCAGGTGAGCTTCTTTTTGTTTTTATTAAGTAAAAACAGGACACTCTTAATTTGTCACCCTTTATTAAAAAAAATGACGATATTAAAAATTATCTTTGCAAACTTTTATTATATACAAATCATCAATTTTATATAAAATACAGTTTTATATAAAATAAGTTTTAAGAATAAATGTGTGTTAAATTCAATCAATAGGGTAGTGTCCACTAAGAATAAATCGAATGAATGACTAATCTAATGATCAATCATTGCTTCTAGATCACCAAAAACAACATCATTTAATAAAAATTACATTTTTTACAAAATAAAATCGGTAAATGTAGGCATTCTGTCACGTGACAGTGAACACTAATCATAAAGCGTTACGTCATCGTCATGCGCAACAACGCCATTTGTTGTTGACATTGCGTCATACGTCAAGCGAATGCGTTACGTCATGCGACACAGCGCCATGTGTTGTTGACATTTTCGTAGAGCAGAGGAATGAGAAATTTCACGTTTTAACATCTTTCTGATCGAGCTGATACAATTGTCCTTAACTACATCTTGAGAAAGAAGTACAGTTCTCCATGGAATCAGGATTTAACAAAGCAAACGGTAGTAATTTCCCCAAAATCGATGTCGTTATGCTTGGCAAATTTTTCGCGCCAAACAATGTGTTTTGTTCATCGGAATTCCGTAATGCTAAAACCTTGGTGTAAGCATAGACAAACATAAAATGTATATTAATAGCTTAAATAGAATTATTACACTTCTGTATACAACGACCGTTTATTGCTGTGGTTTGTTTGTTTTGTGTGGCTGACCCAGATTATGTTTAAAATCGAGAAGTAGAAATATTATGTGTGCCATTCAATCTTGAATATGTTTAAAATATGTTCAATGATAAGTTAATAAACTTTTGGAAAAATAATGTATTTATTGTTTAATACTGTTTACCCCAACAGTACAGTGATTGGCCCTTTTATAAATTGAACAATGAAAATAATACATTGCATGCTTGTACAAAATGAATTTATAATTTATCATAGTGCTAGTAATTGTAAAAAAACGATACTTTTTTATTTATATAATAATTCGGATCAAAAATTATAAAAATAAGAAGATAAAAACTTGAATCATCAGAATAGAACAGTCTTTTGTAAATTCTTATGATATATCTGTCTAGTCTTGTCTGGCTAGACTTGTCTGGCTAGTCGTGTATGTCAAGTCTTCTCTGTCCAATGTTGTCTGTACAATCTTGTCTGTCCAATCTTGTCTGTATAGTCTTATCTGTCTAGACTTGTCTGCCTGAAGTCTGAATTTAATTTTTTAATTTTTTGTACTGAAGTCTGTAGAAGTCATACTTCACATAATGGACTTGGATGCAATAACAACACTTGAGGAGATAATACGAGCAGTAGGAGAGCACTCCGGTGATGAAAACTCTAAAATTAGGGTTAAGAAGGACAGTTTTTGGCAGAAGACTATCGAGAGCATTTGCTGTCTTTTCCGCCTTCTGGATAATTTTGTTCACGTGATGCACAAAGGATAACTTCGTTTCCAGCCATACTCCCAGATATTTTACTGCTGTAGTAGGGGTTACCGTAAAACATTTGGCATTAAAAGTGGTCGGGGATGTCGTTCGTTTGGGTGTTAAAAGTACTGCTTCCGTCTTCTCTGGCGCGAGTTGAAGTTGCCGCTGCTCAAGTCAGTTTTGCACTATATTACTTCAGTGCCCCGTATTACCTGTATCCATTAGAATGGATTATTATTTTTCGGTTACCACCATCTCCACGTCGCGACGATCATGACGACGCGTCAAAAAAAAATTATCGATTTTTTTTATGTATTTTAAAACCTTATTATAAATAATTTGGATGTGCGATACGAAAAAGGTAAAAAAAATATTTCAATTAATTATAAACAATTTAAGTGATAACATTTTGAAAATAATCACGTGACTACAGACGCGCAATAATTTGTTTGTAACGTCGTAAGGGAGAAACTTCATTCTAACATTCAAACATAATCATTCTATATAAATCGTCGTTTTAAGATTTTTTCGGCGCAATGTTTAAAACCACTAGTTTCGACGTTTAACAGTGTGGGACATGTAAAAACATTTTTTAAGTAGTTCTTTTTGTAGTACTCCACACGATGGCACGAAACAAGCAGGATAACTTTTAATATTTGACTTTTAATATTTGACATATTTGACATGTCTACTACAACTACTGTATCAACAAAGTCATGCACGGGTAGAAATTACATACTTTACGGTAACCGGCCTGTTTTCGGTACCGAGTTCAAAATAGTTATTTACATTAGAGTGCAAAAACATTGATTTTTCAATGTAACAGCTCGTTTGGATTTTATTATGCTCCAGAGCATCGTAAAATCATATCAGCACGAAATTTGTATAAGAATTTCTGGCCGACAATTATTATTTAAGAAACAAATAGATTTAGATTAATTACAATATTGGAAATTATTTAATTTTTTAATGTTGGTACTGACAAACTTTGACATTTTTACTAATTCAAATTTATTAGTTTGGTTATGTCATTTTTCCAAATGTCAGACCCACAGTAAAATTATAAAAATCACTCTTATTTTCTACATTATCGTGACAAGTGTCCCTGAATGGTTAAAATTTAGTGGTCATTTTACCGCATCGTAGCTGTACTTTGCAAAATTGTACGTAAAAATATAGTTTCACTGGACGTATGCATGATGTCAAAGCTAGCTTTATTCAGGAGGCCAAAAATATATTTTCAATGTGTTATAACTCTTAAATTTCAACGAAAAAAAAGAAATTGTTTTGTTATAAAACTTAAATATGAGCTTTCGATTTATGACAAAAAAATTTATATAGTCCGACTGAATTGAAAACTTTTGATAAAGAAAACAGCTTTAAAACTGGTTTTGAGGATTTATCAGTATGTTAATTAATCAAATTTGGTTAATAGTTTGTTAGTTTTGTTTTATGTAATTCTGGAACATAAAACTCACTTCTGAAGGAGAATGACTGTTAATGTCATCATCATAATATGACTTTGAATCCGGAATGTTTGGTTGATTCTGTGTTGATAGGTCAGCAAAATTAATTGGTAGGATACATTTCTTGTTGATGGGTCTGCAATTTGTGAGTTATGGATATTTTGACTTTTAGAAACATGCCTTTTAACTGCTGTTGAAGATTTATCTGTATGTAAATTAATTTTTGTTTGGAATATTCTTTACGACGTTTAATTTGTTCCTCCTTCTCAGCTGTGATTGTTCGATGTTTAGAAATTTCTGAATTAATTATTGCAAGAGTTTTTTTTCTTATTCTTATGTCTATATCGCTGACTAATAATTTTATTTTGGAGTTACCTTCCTTTGGAGAGCACACGAGTACATTTGGTTGCCTAAAACTTTGATGGGTCTGATTCTTGATTTACCATGAATTCTTCAATACAAAACAGTAATCTGAACATTGCAATAGTCCGGCACTAGTATATCTACCAGTACATCCGTCAAAAGTACTTACTCTTATACTGCACACTGATAGGGGTTGATATTTCCTTAGAAGAGCTGCGTTCTGTCAACACTCCCAAAAACTTTGAAATAATCCGGCACTAGTACATCCAGGGGTGGGAACAACCGGCTCGCTATTATTTCGAGAAAAAAACGGTAAATGAGTATATTGTCTTCATTTATTTTCGTACAGTATAAAATTATAATATATATATATATATATATATATATATATATATATATATAAATATATATATATATATATATATATATATATGCTATGCTGTGCTATGTATATGCATAATTAATGTCCATATGCCTTGTTCATTCGCAGAAACATCAATATTGTGCCCTTTTCTTACCCTTGTTTCTGTTGCTAACCTGTGATTCTGGTTCATCCAAGATGTAACAAAAGGAATGGCATCGAAATTTGCTATTGGTTTCCCCAAAAAAATATATTGTCATTAGATATATGTTGCACAGTAAGGCTGGTTTTTAATTTAGATGCAATTAAATTCATAAGGCTCTCTCAACATTTGAATTGTATATTATATATACAATATTATAATATTTTTTTAGCCCTTACAATTGAAAGCTTATTTTAATCACTTTATTATTTCATCTACTATCTGTAGACCTTCTCTAAATCCAAACTAATTGTCAGACAGGTCCCCTGTTCGTGTAAGTTCTTTTTGTAGTCTAGCTAATATTAATTTTTCATATAATTTACCCTCTACCTCCAAGAGGCAGATTGGTCTAAAAGATGAAGCGTTTTCTAAAGGCATTTTACCCTTCCTTAACAAAACAGACAAAAAAAAACGGTAAATGAGTATATTGTCTTCATTTATTTTCGTACAGTATAAAATTATAATATATATATATATATATATATTTATATATATATATATATATATATATATATATATATATATATATATATATATATATATACATATATATATATATAATATATATATATATATATATATATATATATATACATATCTATATATGCTATGCTATGCTGTTTATATGCATAATTAATGTCCATATGCCTTGTTCATTCGCAGAAACATCGTAATTGTGCCCTTTTCTTACCCTTGTTTCTGTTGCTAACCTATGATTCAGGTTCATCCAAGATGTAATAAAAGGAATGGCATCGAAATTTGCTATTGCTTTCCCCAAGAAATATATTGTCATTAGATATATGTTCCACAGTAACGCTGGTTCTTAATTTAGATGCAATTAAATTCATAAGGCTCTCTCAACTTCTGAACTGCTAATAGCAATTGTGCTTGCTATTTTTTTAGCCCTTACAATTGAAAGCCCATTTTAATCACTTTTATTATTTCATCTACTATCTGTAGACCTTCTCTAAATCCAAACTAATTGTCATAAAGGTCCCCTGTTCGTGTAAGTTCTTTTTGTAGTTTAGCTTATATCAATTTTTCATATAATTTACCCTCTACCTCCAAGAGGCAGATTGGTCTAAAAGATGAAGCGTTTTCTAAAGGCATTTTACCCTTCCTTAACAAAACAAGTTTTGCTCGATTTCACTCTGCTGGGAATTTCGCCTCGGCTGTCAGTTTATTATATACGGCTTATATATAATCTGGTCTTTCCGCTGCAACTCGCTTCAGTAGTTCTACTGGAATATATCCTGGCCCTGGTGCTTTATTATTTTTCAGTTTTTTGGCAGGCTATCTGCAGTTCATCCGATGTGAAGTCCACAAAACTAGCGTCTTTATTACAAATAAAATTTATTTCTTTTTTCTAAAACAACTTTTTCTACTGTTTCCATAGTCAGTTTCAGTGACGGTGTGTGCCTTGTCAGCATTTTCTTGATCGTTTTGTAGCCATTGTCCCAGGCATCATTATCTATATTCTTACAGAGAAATTTCCAGTGGTTTATTTTCGATGCTTTAATAGCGTTTCTCAAAATTTTCTTGCTTTTTGTATTTTCGTCTCATAGGAGCCGGTTAACTTCGGGTAAATTTCTCGTTCTTCGAACACATTCTTTGCGCAGTTTAAATATATCCAACAGTATACCAGTGCTCTTCTGATTTGGGTACTACGTTGTGGTATAGATTTATAGCATATTTTTGCAAGGGTATTGGAAAAGCCTCTTGCTGATGTTGTGTCTTCATTTTGTTCTATCCCGTCTAATGCATGTTGCAGTTTTTGTTGATCCATCTTGGTGACTTACCATCCCTTACTTGTATTTCTCCTTGAATTATCTGTCTGAGATATTGGCTTAGATTCATTCTTGGCTGAGATATCAAAAACAATAAAGTTTTGATCACTTAGAGATTATTTTTCACTCACTTCCCATTCGTTAATACTTGTTCTAACGTCTTCTGTTGTTATTCTCAGGTCTAAAATTGAGAAGTAGTCCTTTCTTTGAAACGTAGGATTTGGTTCATCATTAAGAATAACTAAATTATTAGTTGCAACCCACTCTGTAATGATTTGGACTCTTTTGTTCGAGAGATCCGCGGTGATTTTGCGTTGAAGTCGCCAGCCACAATAGATTTTTCTATTGTATTTTTAATTTCACTTCCGATTTTATGCAACATTTTCTCAAGAGATTGTATGTTGTCATTTCCGGAGGAATAGCGACTATAAAGTGTAAAGTCTGTTGTTTTAATAAATGTAAACCCGAGGCCTTGTCCATGTTTTTTAATTATAACATCGCAGTCTACTACTTTTATTGTTGTGTCCATTTGTTAATCGCATAACCAGTCCATTCTGTTTTTAATAGCCTTGCGATTTGGTTCAGAGAACTAAGATTCCTGCCGCTATGTCTGCAACAAGCGCCATATCGTGAGCAGGCCGACTCCTGTTCGTGTTAATTTGTAATATTCTTATGTTCTTTATGTTCTAATCGCCTACCTCAATTGCTCATTGAGCATTTGTAATTTCCTGATTGATGTCCCTATTGTTTACAGTGCACACGAAACAGCCTATTTGTGCATTCCATTACTCGGTGTCCATCTTTCCCACACATTTAAGCACATGTGCTCTCTGTCTGGACCTTTACATTGGGTTTTACCATGGCCATACTCCCAGCATTTAAGTTCTTTTTCTCTTTCTACGATTTTACAGTTTGTCCATCCAATTTTGATTTTTTTCGAGAAGAATGAACTTTTCGGTGTCAGTTTCAGACATTATAATTGTGAAATTCTGTTTGTTTCCATAAGCTGGTCGTAGGGCTCTTTCCTCGAATTTTTCGGGTTTAATAGAGGTGGATTTTGTAATAGCCTCTTTGATTTCCTCCACTATTTCAACCTCATTTCTTTTACCTGGATTATTTTTTTGTTTATTCGAAGAGTGTCGTCGCCCCTGGTATTTTCCCTTTTTTCAGAATTTCGGCTTTATCAGCTCTGTCTTTCACTGTTAGCAGAAGTTTTTTTAGAGCATTTTTAGTTTTATTTATACCTTCAATTTCTATACCGATTTCACTAGGGTTTGCTGTTTGTCTAACTGTTATAAGCAGATCAGCATATAACTTGCCATTCATTTTAATGAGAAGAGCTTCTTGCGTACGAGGTTTTTTGCGTACTAGGTTACTTCTAATTTTGCTGAATATTGATGTATTTTCTACATTAGAGTCTGCAAATAGGTATTCCATTTGCCTCGCGAACATAAGCCTTATTACGCCTCAGGTAAGGCTATTTTCGTCTTGTTTTTTTTGCATATAGCTCTTTACTGATTTGAGCGATTTCAAGCAGTCTTCATTATCTATTTCCAAAGTCACATCGTCAAGAAGTAACGAATAGTGTATCTGTCTGGACGTGAATGATACGTTTCCATCATTATCAAGAAAACCTAGCGAGTATGTCATCATGGCAACTTCTCCTTTTGTTTTGTATTCGTCCGTTTATACCTCCAAATTTATTACAACTACCTCAACTGATTTGTTTTGGGTGTCGAAATTAGTGCTGCAAAGGAGTATAATTTCGTAATCTATTGGAGCTTCCCATATGTTTCCTCTTTCAACTTTTTTTCTAGGAAATACTCAATTTATCCAGTCTTCTTCTCGAATTTGTTGAAAATTTTCGAACGTTTATGTTTCTGTTAACTTTCGCCGTCCCAAAACCGGGTCAGTTGTGACCCGAAAACCAATTTATCGGGAGCCATTCTGTCAAATATTTTTTAAATGTAATTCCCTATTGTGAATTCCAATATTTTCTATTAATATATAATTTGGCATACATTAAATGACAGACAAAAAATAAAAAATTTTCTACAATGCAATATGCAAATATTTCAAACGGGTCACTTTGCGACCCGTTTTGGGTTTTCACGTTAATGTTATTTTTTACGACGCACAGCTATTGCTGTGTAATCCGCGCAGGTCTGAAATACATTTATCACGAAAACATGGACGCAAAAAGAGCTCTCGCAGACCAAGAGCTTTTCGAAGCACTTTTGAATGATTCAGACGACGAAAACTATGGTGAGTTAGGTGAAAATGAAGCTTTTAGTGATGTGTCGGAAACCGAGGACGGTAGTGTAGTATTTCTCGAAGAACCTGAAGAAATCGATATTGTCAGCGAAGAATTGGCCTCACAATGGAACAGTTTATCTAGTGATAATGACATTGAAGATCAGCCGACGCAGAAAATGAATTGGAGCTACATAGCACCGAAAACGGGAAAGAGAAAAGTGACTGATTTTGTACCAAAGAAAAGTGTCTTACCGAAGCAAGCAAGAATGTCTCTTCTATATTAGATTGCTTGAGGTTGTTTATATCTGACAATATTAAAAATCTTATTGTAAAGTATACAAATGAACGAGCCAGAAAATGTGTGAATGCATACAATGAAGAACAGCAAAAATCAGAAAAGCCTAGCAGACTAACATGGGCTGAAGTTGATGCCACATAAATTTTTTGATTTATAGCTATTCTTGATCTTACTGGCCGTTTCAGGGAATCTAGAGAGAACCCTCACAGCTTATGGTCAGTTACAAACAAATCATTGAGCAGACCTATTTATCAGGCAATAATGAGTAGAAACAGATTTTGTCAATATTGGGATACATTCGGTTCGATGATATTACTACTAGACTTCAGAGAAAGGAAAATGATAAACTGGCTCCAATTCGTTAGTTTGCTAATATTTTTGCTCAGAACTGTCGAGATGTTTACTGTCCTTCGGCCTGGGGGACCATAGATGAACAGCTAGTTAGCTGTAGAGGACGGTGTCCCTTTCGAGTATACATACCCAGCAAACCAGGTAAATACGGCATAAAGATCTGGGCACTTTGTGACGCAGAAACATTTTTCTGTTGCAACTTTGAAATATATTTAGGCAAAGTTGGAAACGTAAGTGAGAAGAATCAAGGTCCTAGGGTTGTCAAAACTTTGGCGCAGCATTGGCACGAAACTGGATGTAATATTACGACTGACAACTTTTTTACAGACATTACGTTGGCCGAAGAATTGCCTAGCAAACAACTTACTTTAGTTGGTACTATAAGAAAATCTCGTAAAGATATTCCAAAACAGTTGCTAGATGTGAAAAAACGAGCTTTGTATTCGTCGGATTTTTTATTTACTAAAAATCTGAGTTTGGTCTCTTACATTACAAAACCTTGAAAATTTGTGGTTCTGCTGTCATCTTTGCACCACCAGCATGAAATTGCCACTGAAGAAAAAAAGTATAAGCCAGAAACAATTTTGACTTATAATCAAACCAAAAGTGGTGTTGATGTTTCAGATAAATTAGTGAAAGAATACTCATGTAAGATAGGCATAAGGAGATGGCCATTACGGCTTTTTTATAATTTTATTGACATTGCATGCTATAATAGCTTCGTGATCTGGATTCTGAAAAATCCTGCATGGATGTCAAATTACTCACTCAAGTTTCGAAGAAAAGTTTTCTTAGAACGACTTGGAATGGAGCTTAGTAAAGACCAACTCTCCAGACGATGTAATCAAATTAAAAACGATGGACGAGGATATTCATATGCGGTTTGCACAGCCATCGCAACTACAGGGCAGACTATACGTAAACCCCAGGAAAAACTTGGAGTCGGTACCAAACGTGGGAGATGTTATGCCTGTTCAAGGGGAAACAACAAATACAGCAACAAATGTGAAGTTTGCCAACGATTTGTGTGTCCTAATCATAGCAAACCGGTACAGACTGTCAAAACCACAACATGCGACAAGTGCAAAAGTGAAGAAGATGGCGAAATTTAGAAGGTAAAAATGTGACACAAAAATCATTTTTAACTAACACTTTCTATTTTTATCAGGTCCAAAGCAAGAATAGGAAAAAGATTTCGATGCGTTTCAGAAGAGTTTAAAATTATTTTATATCATGTTATTATTTTATTAACACAAAGTACTTACTTATATAACTTTTATATCATATACACACAAGTACAACTTTTGGAATTTTTTTTTCTAATAAAAAATATAAAAACAGGTAGGAGTTAATTATTTATATACTTGTCAAGAGATTGAATTTCTCGTTTTTTTTATATAAAACTGCAGTTAATGATTTTTTTTAGACAATAACATTGCTTTATAAAGTGGGTCAGCTTTCACCCATTTTGGGATCTTACGGAAGTTTATTATTTTGGAACGGCGAAGGTTAATCCCTTTTTTGGATCATACATGTCTTTGACTGTGCTGTCCACCTGCATTATTTGTGTAAACAGCTTTTCTAGGATAGATTGAAACACAATTCTGATGTGCAAAGCGAAAAATAAAAAAAAAAGATTTTTCAATTAATTATAAACAATTTAAAAGTGATAAAATTTTGAAAATAATCACGTGACTCCAAACGCAACATAATTTGTTTCTAACGTCGTAATTGAGAAACTGCATTCTAACATTCAAACATAAACATTTTTTATAAAATCGTCGTTTTAGGATTTTCTCGGAAAAACTGTTTAGAACCATTGGTTTCGATGTTTAACAATGTGGGACATTTAACAACATTTTTTGAGGAGTTCTTTTTGTATTACTCCTACACGATGATATGAAACATGCACGATAACTTTTAATGTTTGACTTTTAATATTTGACTTATTTGACATGTCTACTACAACTACTGTATCAACAAAGTCATGCGCGGGTAGAAATTAACTTTCTTACGTCACAACAGCCACCAGCCTGTTTTTGGTACCGAGTTTTAAAATATATTTTCAATTTGTTATAACTTTTTAATTTCAACGAAAAAAAGAAAACAAAATATAATTTTGTTATAAAACTTATATATGAGCTTTCGATTTATGACAATTTTTTTTATTCAACTACCCAACTGGATTCACTCTGAATTCTGGGACTCCGAGGTTGGTTCACCTGGCTCCAAGTTTTGGTTTTCCATGGCAGATTTCATTTGATCCTTGCTTATGATGTCCAAAAACTCCATTTGGAGTAAGAGTGGTATTTAACTATGCTTATACTTTGTATAAAACGTTTGAATATGTCGATAAAATTTTAATGAAACTCTATTGACAGCCGCCAAAACTTGTTTTTAGGTCTTATCTGTTGAATCTTGTCTCTATAGTCTTTTCTGTCTGGTCATGTCAGGCTAGTCTTGGCTGTCTAATCTTCTCTCATTATTCTTGTCTGCCTAGTCTTGTTTGCCTAGTCTTGTCTGTATAGTCTCGCCTGTCTACTCTTGTCTGTCTAGTCTTGCATGTCTAGTCTTGTCTGTCTAGTCTTGTTTGTCTTGTCTGGTCTTTTTTTTCGAGGAGGGGGAATGCAATATTGCACACCGGGGTCTTCGTGCCCGAGTAGTGTGGGGCTCCCTGATCGAGTTCTTCGTGACCAGCATACCCACTAAAACCCCTCCTGTGTCTCTTCACCACACTCCACTGGAACTGCGTGAGCATTACTTCAGGTGGGTAGTGGTGTTTGTTCAAATTGCTTCCTTTTCCTTCTTCAAGTTGTCCTTTCTTCATCTCGATTTCGTCTTTCGTCTTCTGTCGTATTAGTTATGTAATCGTGTGCTTAAATATTTTTCGGTCTTTTCGTCACATATCTGGTTGTCTATGTTACCTTTCTTGTGTGTCGTGCGATATTATGTTCGCCTTCCTTTCCTTCTGCATTTGATCTTTTTCCATCATGATTCCGGTTATGTAAGCTTGTACTGCTTCCCAGATATGCTCACTTTCTAACATAACTTCTACGATATTCGGTTCTTCTAGTTCTGTACCGCTTAAAGTCTCCGCGAGTGTCTAGTCTAGTTTGTCTAGTCTTGCCTGTCTAGTCTTCTCTCTCAAGTCAAAATCTATGGACCAAAATATATTTCCAACTTAACGAAAGATCTTACAGAACTTAACATAACGAGAACGATTACTGTCGTACCAAATGTCAACGACCATCCCTCAGTAGTAGTACTAATTCCTAATGTCTGCCTTAGTTGATTCGACGAGCTCCATATCACATTTAATGCAAACTGTCCTAGTCAAATCAATTTGTCTTTGCCTATATGGAATGGATATTTTTCTACTGATATATGTGAAAATAGCATTTTTTCCACGGCTAGCCTACATGAAAGTGACATTTTTTCATTCTAGGGATGAAAATATTTTCACATCTAGAGACGAAAATGAGCATTTTAAATTTATGATTTTCTCGATTAAAACACTAAACTAACCAAATTTGCATGGACTTTCTTATTAATACATCAATTTTAATGAAATATTTTATGTACAAACGTAAAACGAGCCTGATACTATTTAAAAAACCGAAATAAAATTAGGACATTTGACTTGAAAAGTATCACCTTCTATGAGAATGCAATATGTTACCATGGAAACGACCAAACCAACAATTTAATTTGTATGGACAGTTCTGACAGTTTGATTCGAATTGGATTTATTAAAGTCGCATTTATGGATTTTACAACCGAAATCAGTAGAAAAAATTGCATTTACTTCTCGAGATGAAAGTTCGGTGTGATTGCTAACTCGCTGGCGCTCGTGAGCAAACACACCTCACCAAAAAAACGCCTTTCATCTCTTGCTGTAAAATATACTATTGCCTATTATAAGTTTATAATAGAAATATTCATCAATTTTTTTATATGCTTAATTCACTTTTTACTTCGTTTTAAAATAGTAAAAAATATAAATACTGTTGCAAGTGTTTCAATTAATTTTAAAAAAATTATATAAAATACCAATTAAATTTGACCTGTTTGAACGGTCCCAGTTTTCGCAGCTCTCCTTGTCGTTCAGTGTTGTTTACTATTTGCAATGTTGACAGTTACTTATACTTTTGACAGTTAAGTATTTTCAGATTGAATCGCTACTTCGATCATGGAAAAAGCTTAAAAACCATGTAGTAGATATAGTTTTGTACCGGAATGCAAAAACACTATTATAAGTACACCAGATAAAGTGTTTTCTTTGTTCCAAGAAATGCCAAAATGCGTAAAGAATGGTGTAAAGTTCTACGAAAAGATGAAATATCTTCAAAATCGTGTTTATATTATTGTGAAGATCACTTTAATGTAAGTATTTTGTATTTCGATAGTTTACATGGTGTGAATTTCTTCCATGGTTTTACTAAATCTTATTTCAGATTGAGGAAGATACAACAAATTATGTTCAATACACCATGAAATAACAAGGGCAAAAAGTTATACTACGGTCCAAGGAAAGAGTTCTGCCTTATATTTCAGTGCCAAAAAGAAAATATGCCACCACCACAAGAGGGAATATGTGCGATTTAAAGACAAGGATTGTCAATAGTAGCTGTCAAAAGTAGAAATGCTTCAAAAATTGAAACACCAAAAACAATTTACTATGAAGCCAGGCATAATAGTTATCATATTGAAGGGAGTGATGATTATCGAGCAAGGCCCAGTACCTTTGGCATGGATATCTCTGAAACAGAGCATATTGAAGCCTCTAGTAATACTAATGACAAAGCTCTGCAAGTAAATATTAAGTCAAAGTACAAAAGTAAAGGTGTTCAAGTAAATGTAAGAATGGAAAAGAAAAATGTTGCTCTATCTCCTCTTCCATATAATTGGTTTGATAACATCAAACCAATTGAAAACTTTGAAGTTTACGAACACATAAAACGGTTAAAAGCTGAAAAGAGCCCTGGCCCAGATGGACTAAGTAATGAAGTTCTTAAAATAGGAGCACCTATCTTAAGTCAATGGTGTAATTCGGACATAATTCTACTTTTCAAAAAAGGCAACCCGCTGGAAATAGGTAACTACAGACCCATAAGTCTTCTAGCAAGAACATATAAACTGTTTTCATCAATACTTTTAAAAAGAATAGCACTGTCATTGATAAACTTCAGCCAATAGAACAAGCAGGCTTCAGATCAGGATTTAGCACAATGGACCACATACAGACTCTGGAGCAAATTATAGAAAAATATCGAGAGTATAATTCGATAGCAGTGGATAAAAAATATATTAACATCCTGAAATATATTTATACAAACAGTACGAGCGAGGTTAAGCTAGAAGTCAGAGGAAGTGAAATAAACATCGAACGAGGAGTCAGGCAAGGAGACTCTTTGTCATCAAAGCTCTTCATTTCAGTGCTTGAAAATATATTTCGAAAATTAGATTGGTCTAAGAAAGGAGTGCAAGTCAATGGACGATACCTAAACCATCTAAGATTCGCTGACGACATAATCATAATAGCCGAAACCTCTAGGGATCTGGAGGAAATGATGAGGTCACTGGATCATGAAAGCTCAGAAATTAGTTTAGAAATGAACGCTAGTAAAACAAAGATAATGACCAACAACCAAAAAAGACCTATTGTAATAAAAGGAAATAGTATAGAATATGTCAACAGTTATATTTATTTGGGAAAGCAGTTATCATTCAATAAGTCCAGCAATGAAGAAGAAGTAACACGAAGAATCCAGACTTGGGTTTATACCAATAAAGTCAAACAAAAAATTAAATGTACCGAAACTGCTATGGAAAGGAGTATGTTGAAGCTCAGGAAAATAGACAAAGTGAAGAATAAACATATCAGACAAAAAACAAAAATAGCTGATGCTCTCACACATGCACTCAGACTAAAGTGGAGGTGGGCTGGACACATCACACGCTACTCGGATAAAAGATGGACCATAGAAACCACACGATGGAAGGGTCCACAGGGAAAGAGGAAGATTGGCAGACATATAAGACGGTGGGATGATGACATTATCCAGGTGTCAGGAAACGACTGGACAAATATAGGCAAGGACAGGGATTTGTGGAAAAAGCTGGAGGAGGCCTTTACCCAAAAGGGGTCCATATTTCAATTTCAATGAAAGAAGACTAACCATACTAACAATATACAATAAGTAGATTTACTAATACCCTACTAACAACATTTCAAATGTACCTAGAAATATGGAATAAATGGCTTTATTATTATTATCTCCTCTTCCTCTTTCATTATAAAATATTTATATATAAAATATTGTCACCAATAAAATCAGCTAGGAAGTTATTTACAGATAGCCCAGTTGATAGTGGCATAGTGGCATCTATTTCTTCTGATTCTTCAGTGACATCCCCTGATTATGCATCATGTAGCTCATCTGAATTAAGTTGGATGCAAGATGCTTTGGAGCATTAAAAACATTTAAAAAATGTAATGCGAGTTGGTACAACAACTGCTATATGAAAATAGCCTTAAATATTGATATTATTACCCAATCATATCATTGAATAAAACTTTTAAGTGAGAGCATCCCCCTTCCAACTATAGACATACTAATTACATTAAAGAAATTAAAATTAAATAAATCATTTAACATATTAGCAATGCAGTTTGGTTTTTCTCCGAGCACATAAATGCATCTATTTTTGGTAAATTTTCCGATTGTGCTTTAACAAAACCACTTTCCGTCATTGTTCTTGATAATTTATAATGTCACTATAGACCAAAGTGGCACTAGGTACTAACACACAAGAAAAACACTACAGTAATATTGCACAGCAAAACAACACAGTGAATATTGACGTCGATAGATGTCATAACGTGTGCGTTACAGTCCCTAGTTTCGATTCAGCCAATGGTGATGCGTTTCGCAAATTTAAATTTCGCTCGCATATTTTGGACATTTTGATTTAAATTTTTGGAATTAAATACAAACTAAATAAGAAAATAATGGTATAGGTGTAATTGCAAGATCATAAAGTATCGGTGGTAACAAAATCAAGTAAATCCAAATCTCTTGCATATTCCCCATTGTTACCGCCATTTACATATATCATTTCAACCATGCACTGCTGATGTGACAGGAAGACCTTGTCAGTGTATCATGACTCAGTTCATTAAAAGTTTCATTTATGAAATCAATAAGTTATTCAACGTTTGAAGTCTTCTCTGTCGAGTCTTTTCTGTCTAGTCTTGTCTGTCTAGTCTTCGCTGTATAGTATTGTCTCGCTAGTCTTATTTGTCTAGTCTTGTCTGTCTAGTCTTGTCTGCCAAGTCTTGCATGTTTAGTCTTCTATGCCTAGTCTTGTCTGTCTAGTCTTGTCTGTAAAGCCTTGTCTGTCTAGTCTTGTCTGTTTAGTCGTGTCTGTCTAGCCGTGTCTGTCCACTTTATCTGTCTATTCTTGTCTCTGTAGTATTGTCTGTCAAGTATTGTCTCTTATAAAACATCTCACATAATGACTTTAAATAACGAGAAAGATTACTCTCGTACCAAATGTCAACGACCATCTCTCAGTAGTAGTACTTATACCTAATCTCTGCCTTAGTTGATTCGACGAGCTCCATATCACATTTAATACAAACTGCCATAGTCGAAGCAATTTGTCTTTGCCTATATGGAAAAACTTATAACTGTTGCCGCCATTTATTTTCATCATTTCTATAATGCACTGCTGATGTGATAGGAAGACCTTGTCATTGTATCATAACTCAGTTCATTAAAAGTTTCATTGATGAAATCAATAAATTTTTCAACATTTGAAGTCTTCTCTGTCGAGTCTATTCTGTCTAGTCTTGTGTGTCTTGGCTGTCAAGTCTTGTCTCGCTAGTCTTATCTGTCTAGTCAAATCAAATCAAATTAAATCAAAATGCTTTATTTCATTATTTAAGCTCCTGCGGTTACAATAGAACCGAGCGGACTAAATGAAATTTGTCAAATAATCAAATAAATAAACTAATACAGCAATATAAAGAAACAATTAACAAAACACATGAAGAAAATATTAAAAATATCCAGAAGTGGACTAGTATTATATATCCCAATTATTCAAATTAAAATTATACATGAAAAATTGTAAATAAATTTCTTATAGATTAGATTAGATTAGATTCCTTTTATTGGCATAAACAACTACAGTTTTACATATAACAGTGCTACCATCTATGTTAACCAAATAATTACACACACGCTCCAACCTAAGACAGAATAAAAAATAATAAATAACTAGAAGAAAACAAACAAAAAGAAAAAGAAAAAAAAAATAATCCTCTCAAAAACAACATTTCCTCTCAAATAATAATAATAATAAAATCACGCGTCACCAGATGGTAAAAGAACTAAAGTTTTATTCTTTTTTAACTCCACCACTCTTTTCATCAAGGGCCATCCCGCTCCGTCCTCTCTCATACACGAGCCCCAGTCTTCTACTACCACACTCTCCTCTCTGCTCCACTGACATCCTGCACAGCTTTGAGCCCAATGCGCCCACACGTCACTAGCTTCCCCACATATCTCACATCGTTTAAAACGGGAGCCCATCCAGTATCTCCTGCCCTTTTCCTCTGACCCGCATCTGTGCCGTGCTATCAATGCTTGAGGAAGTCTATCTCTTGTAAGGTACAACGGGAGCCTTTGGAACACTTGCACGCTCCCATATTCAGGTAGAAAATTACTCCCCTCGATCATCCTCTGACGACTCTGCAGCTCCACCTCGGTTAACCTTTCATATACCAGTTCTTCCACCTTCCTTCCACTCACAAACATTCTCGCAATTTCCCCGTATGCCCACCCGCAGCTTTCATACAACTTCTTTCTTTCACTCCCCCATTTAGTCACCTTATGAATACCCAAACCTTCCATTCTTACAACTCTCAGTACTTCTTTTACAATTCGTTCATTGCCCATTCCATACACTTTCCTTTCAAACTTGACGACCCTCCTAGCTGCTTGCGAAAACACTTTCACCATATTTGTTTCTTGCAGCACAATGTATGTCGGCGTGGACCTGTCTAGTTTGAGGGCCATTTTTAGAAACTGCAGCTGCACTCTCTCAATTCTCTCCTCCTCTCTCACTCCCCACACTTCCGCTCCATACAAAAGAATACTTCTCACACATGCCTTCCACACTACCATTTTCGCTGCAAAGTTATTGTTCAAGCACTCCTTCCATACATTCCATAGCCCGTTTGCAGCCACCCACGCCTTTTTACAAATATATTTTACATGGTCTTTAGCGGACCCATCCTGCCCAAACATAAACCCAAGGTATTTGAAGCTGCTAACTTGCTCAATTATGCTGCTTCCCCACTTAAACGATTCACTCCTATTACCCGCTCTCTTTCGAAAAACCATCCATTTAGTCTTTTTCACATTTACTACCAGTCTCCTCTTTTCAAAAAATCTTTTCACCCGATCTTGTAAATAAATTTCTTATATATTATACGTAAATTTAATATATATTTACGTAAATTTATTATACGTAAAAATTTCTAAATTAATATATACGATAAATACGATATGACAATAATACACGATATTACATTGATTAAAAAGAAAAGAATTATCTTCCGGGCTTAATTCCGGTTCCGTATTCTTCCATGTTATAAGGTTCCATATTTTTAAGAAAGAGAAAAAGGTCCTTCTTTAGTATTTTACAATTATTTATTGATTTTAACTCCTTGGGCAGGTTGTTAAATAGTTTTATCATACTATATGGTGGAGTTTTATCTGTGATTGTTAACTTATGTCTGGGAAGGATGTAGTGCTCTTGCCTAGAGTCATTGTGTTTTAGAAAATCTTTGAATAAATGTATGTGGTTGGGTAAAAATATTATACTTTCGTACACGTATGTTGCCGTGGTTGTTAGCATATTTGCCTCTTTAAACTTATCTCTGCACGAGTCATTATATTTTAGGGAATATAGAATGCGTATTGCTTGCTTTTGAATTCAAAAATGTTTTTTTATCTGCGATGCTTTACCCTAGAATGGGATACCGAAACGAAGGTGACTGAAAATTTGCTGGGTATACCAGCCTTAACGTTTCTATGTTTATTTTTAAAACTTTTAAAACTTTTTAATGGTTTTGTATGGTTTTAACATTCTCAGGGCGTAAACTATTTTATTCAGTTTTGTTGTCAGCTTAGTTATATGGTCTGACCAATCCAGCGTATTGTCAACCTGGATTCCCAAAAATTTTGCTGACTGCTGAATTGGTAACAAAAGATTTCCTAGCTTACTCATTAGGGGATAATTTTTCGTGCTTCGTGTAGTCTTAAAATGATAACACTAGTTTTTTTAATTTTTGACAATTAGTTTATTTCTGTTAAACCAATTTAACAGTGATGTCATAGCAACGATAATAGTTGGGCATATCTCCTTCACAGTTTTGTTGAATATCAGCAGACTTGTATCGTCTGCATATTGAATTAGTTCATATTCAATATCTATATACCACTTCCTTGGTATACCACTTCCTTGTGGTATACCGATGTTTATGGATCTTATATTTAGAGTTTACATATCCTTCTGGGCTCGTTGTTTTTGTTATTTGCTTACGGTTTCTAAAAAAGGATGCTATCCAATTTAGCGCTGTCCCTCTGATTCCATATTTTTCAAGTTTTACTAGCAATATGTTATGATCAACTAGGTCGTAGGCTTTGGACAGATCCATAAGCATTCCGCAGGGGATTATTTGATTTTCTAAACTATCGGCAATTTTCCTATTGAAATCGAACTGTGCGGTGTTTTTATTTTTGCCTTTCGTAAATCCGTGTTGATTTTTGTTCATACCATAGTATTTTCCGAAGAAATCCAATAGTCTATGAGCGATAAGTTTCTCGAATAACTTTGAGAAAATTGATAATATGCTTTTTGGTCGATAGTTTTCAAAATTGCTTTTTTGCTCGCTCTTGTGGGTGGGTATTATTGATAAGATTTTCAGCGTGCTTGGGACTATGCCATGCTGTATCGCATTATTGAATATCGATTCTAGTATCGATCGAGTTTTTTAGCACACTAACTGGTATTTCGTCGTTACCCGCACTTTTTTTGTTCTTAAGACTATGAATGGTTGTGGCTATGAAAAACCTGTTGTTTACTGCTATGGTGTCATAATATTGTGTCTGAGGCACAATCTTGTAGTCTTGACTGTCTAGTCTTGTCTGCCTAGTCTTGCATGTTTAGTCTTGTATGTCTAGTCTTGTCTATCTAGTCTTGTCTGTCTAGTCTTGTCAGTCTCGGTTGAGGGTACCGTACATATGTGTTTAAATAAATCTCCCAAGATTAGTGGCAACTTTAGTGGATAGAGGCCAATTAAAAATTTGTCTAAATGACCTTTGTGTTCTTTTGTGTAACTTTTGTGTTTGAGATAGGACTCAGTGTGCCGTAATTTCTGTTACTTTACGAGAAGTGTACTCGAAGTATTCTGCGTATCTTATTGTTAGTGGAATTTTAGAAATCCGTTCTCACGCATATAAGATAAAGGTACAAGTGAACGAAAAAGTGCTAATCTCTCCTGAGAAAAAATACTCATCATCGTTATTGTATATAGATTTAGTTTTCCTTTTGTTTTATCCCTTTTCTTCTTTCTTTCTCCAATATACCGCATATAGTATATAGTTTAAATAAACTATCATACTATTATATTAATATTTAATTAATTTAAATAAACATACACACTGCAAACTTTTGCCATTGTGGCATACTTTTAAACCACCACGTTGGCTGGCAAATACGAGGACGCCGACTCCGATGGGGCTCCGACTCGACCCAAAGAAAAAACTAAATCGCAGAAGCTCGATCACCAGAAGCGCGGATATCAACATTACAACAGAGACAATCGTGTGCGAAGACTATCTAAATCTACCCGTACATAGCCTGCTGAACCTCGGATGTGAGCACAAACGGTGCAACTCGTACCTCATACCTCATTCACGAAAACAGAACCACATACCCTCAAAAAGACCGAAACTCCAATAGTTTTTTGTCTAACAGACGCAATAGAAGCTATTTCAAATCAAGTTAAAACCCAACATGAAATGAAACGCAAAATGAAACACAACCCAAAAACAATAAACAGGGAGTCTGTGAAGTTGTGGCTGGATGCACATAGATGGGAGAAGGTTCAAACCACAACCTATGATCGGGATGTTTAAACAGACACAGAGCCAACCAAACGGAACATGGGGCCGGATTTTGCAACCCAAACACTAATCGAAGGCGAATCCAAAATGGATAGCAATAGAGAGCAACTGCGAAGGACTAACTGCTGTAATGCCAGTACCCAAACCACCAGTAGCGAAGAAGAGGAACACCTAGTTAAGCTACGCCATGAAATTGAAAAAAAGAATACCTATAAGGAATTCCAAGCGATCGCAGCCAAGGATTGGCCGAAATAAGCGTTCAATAAGGCCAAAGAAAGACATGGTAACGCACTGAATACTTTTACAGGCTGGGATATCGCCTGGTGTGAAGACGAGAAAATGAATCCAGATCACGGCGTACCGAAGACCCTAAATGAGGCATATGGTCGAGCTCGCGATGCAGCGCATCAAGAGCAATGAGCGGCCTACAAAAAACACACCATCGCGTCTCCAGACACAAACGGGAACATCAAAAGCTGCGACAGATATATATATATATATATATATATATATATATATATATATATATATATATATTACATATATATATATATATATATATATATATATATATATATATATATATATATATATATATATATAACTAATAAGGTCCGGATGGTCCGGTTTGAAGTCTCAGCGAGTGAAGACGTGTGTTAGAGTGCTCGATAAATTAATTTCTAATACAGATAGTGTGTGTCACACTATACAGATAGTGTGGTTATCGCGCGATTATCTGACTTAAGTTAGTGGGAACTGTTTTGATTTGGTTTCCTTTTAAAGGTTTAGTTTTTCTTTTGGTTGTTTTGGTTGTGAGGAAAGTGATAGGTCGCGTATGTTTGTTTATTTTTTTTATCACGTAGTGATAAGATACTATTGGTAGCTGCAGCGCATCAGGGTAATCACCTATTCAGCTCAGCAAACATTAGTTAAAACCCGTACCTACCAATCGCAATAAAGCGGCGGAGTCTGGTAATGGCGCCAAATTCAAAAATATATTTGAAATAATGAACCGTTTGGAACTTGCACGCTATATATCAAGTCTGCCATATATCAATTTGTTGATATTTAAGGTATATTTTTTAGTGTTGGGGGTAATTGTTGATTTGGGTCGAATAGCATGCTATTTCGAATAGTTGTTTTCAGAAGAATCAACTATTCTGAAAATAAAAAGAAAATTATATGATTTTTATATTATATAAAATTTATTATACATTTTCCTTTTATTGATAAATATAATTTTTTTTTTTAATTTGCACAAAATTATAATTCTACAAAATAGTTTACTTTCAGCGTTAGCATTACCCGGGGTAAACCACGTGGAGGTGCTGAAACGATTTTTTACCCCTGGATAAATCGTTTTGCACAATATTTATGTATATATATATATATATATATATATATATATATATATATATATATATATATATATATACGAATTTAACGTAAATGAGAATGCTACTGTCAAGCATAAAAAAGAAAGTAATGTAATATTGTAATTACGATTGATCCATCCTTAAACAGGAAATACAATAGATAAATACATAATACTTTAATACATTACAATACATAGCTAAACACATAATACTTAAACAAATTACAATACATTGCTAAATACATAATACTTAAATAAATTACAATACATTGCTAAACACATAATACTTAAATAAATTAAAATACATTGCTAAATACATAATACTTAAAATTACAATACATAATATATCTATTATTCTCTAGTTCCAAATGTCGATTTGAAGGTTGTATAGTAGAATTTTTTAATCCTCCGCCAACCTCCGTCTCAACCCCAAATGACTGATCTTTTTTACGGCTATTACATCGAATGGTTAAATGAATAATTTACAAAATTAGATAAGAAAGCCGCTTACCAGCATTTCATTTTTTATTAGGAAAGTATGTCTGCTTCTCTATCTTTCTCTTCTTGGATACTACATTGTTCTTGTCTCGCTGCAAATTCTCAAAAGCATTCCACATGTTTATAAAGTCATCTAATGATTCCCCTTGTAAGGCCTTCACTTTACTGACAATATTTTCATGTTCAATCTGTAAAAATATTTAAATTTAATATTAAAATAATTCCACATCTTGTGTATAATTTCTTCAACACACCTGTTTCCTTCTTTCGCTATCAATACATGTGCTTGGTTCATTATTTTTCTCTTCTAAAAACTGGCATAGTTCTTCTTGATATCTAACTTTACTTGTTGTGGGTTCATGAATGTATAACATTCCTTCGGAGTCTTCTTCTCCCAAACCATGAACACATGCAGCAGACTCACTATTCCTCCTTTCATGCAGCACAACTGCATGTATATGTTTGCACAAGGTAGTCTTCACAGAAAACTCCAGACACTCACAAATATACTGATGCAAACAAACTTTGCATTTATGACAATATCCCATTCGGCAATCCACATCACACAATTCATTGTAAGTTATACTATAAAATGTGTCTCCTGTTGTTGATTTGACTCTAAATTTGCCAAATTCAACAGATTCCACAAAATCTGTAATTTTTCTGCCTTCTTATGAGCTTCAACGATTATTCTATGGCAGTAATTGTTGGCATTTGGTCGCTATTGATTTACAATATTTTTCCACATCTTCTCCTCAACAAGCTCTTCCAACATGTCTAATAATTTTTCAACTCTAAAAATTTATAAATAACAATTATAATATATTTAACAATTACAATATAAGATAAAATATTATTGATTTCACCTTATATTTTGATTTCCTCTCATTTTGTTATGTTTTAAAACTTTGTGTAAACTTTCTATTGCCATGTTGGTGTTTATTCCGGCATTGATTCTATGGCAATGAGCCCACATCTTAATTCTATCTTCCTGAAAATAGTACCTACAAATGTATAAAAATTAAGTCATTCCAAAATTTATGAAGTGTATTATGCTAAAGTCCTATTTTTCTAAGTAACTTAAAAACTGTAATTCCCCTTCATCTTTTAAATATTGTAAATATTTGTCCTTCTGTGCAACAAAATTTTCAATTTTCGTTTCCTTCAAAATTTTTCTCATTTCAGTCTTCATTTGCAACTTATTTTCTGGCTTCGTCAGTTTCGATCTGCCTTGAATATTCCAATTCTTTACCACATGCCATGTACAAAGCAATCTCCTTGGCTTTTCCGCAGTCTCCATGGCCTCTGTCCATGCATTGTAATATTTTGGATCATCGTCGCTCATTATATATTTGGCATTAATGCTGCATCCCCATCTTTCTTTAAATGCCTTCAAAAAAACTTTTTGAATCACCTGATCCAATCTATTGGAAAGCAAAAATGCCACTGGGAATCCCATATTTCCCTCATCTTTAATTAATACAGTTGTCAATTCAAATTTACAGCGATTTGTTCCATGCGTCCCATCCATACAAATCACATGTTGGTTATCTCTAAGTTTCTTTTCCATGAATTCATTCATGTACCCCAATGCGAAATCTTCAACACTTAAGTCAGGGTGACTTTCTCCAACAACATTATTATTATTTCCACCACCACACCCGCACCATATGAAACCCCTCAAGTTTTTGAAAACCCCAAAAAAGCTATACCAATACCTTCTAATTTATGTAAGAGGAACAAAAATATATAAAATATAAAGTAGATAGAGCTTAGTGTAATAGTAGATAAGAACTAAATGGGTATGTACACCAATGATGTAGGATGATAGAGGAAGAGGTTCAATAGATCTATGAAGGTCACAGTACAACAAAGCACCACCAAAATCTACAATAGATAAGAAAATTATAATCTACTTAATTGGAATATTTTCTATTAAGAGTTAAAAGAGTTTTAAGTTTGTTTCTTCTAACACATGCATAATCAACTTGTCTATTTTCCTTTGACATCCACGATTCAAATTCTGCAATGTTCCTAAAACTTAAATCAGATGTTTAATAGTTACACCATGTATCTCTGTTAAATGATTAAGCAGAAGCTCATGGTATTGAAATGCCTCCTTTTTTTCTTCTGGGCATAAGGAGCAACGAATGCGTAACATATTTTTCCCCACTTGCATATTATGCATATTTCTCAAATGTCGATTCTTTGAAGAAACAGTCACAAATGTCTTCTGACATACATCACCGGTCAGTTTATTGACACTAAAACATGAAAGTAGAATGTCCAAATATGTATACGTTAAAAGATTATATATATTACCTTTCCATGCTGGATGTAACACTAACCTAACTAATGTAAAACTGAAAAAGAAATAGTAATTATTTTTATTAAAACAATAAAAAAGATATTTCAGCGAAATGATAAAATATATATTATAGCAATAAGAACTGCTGATTTAATCGGGATAACCACACTCAAGATTCTCTAAAAAATTGGGCGGCAATATGTCAGATATTCGACACAAAAGAACAAGGAACACACTTCGCGCACAACACTGCCCATAACTTAAACTACATTTTTGAATTTGGCGCCATTACCAGACTCCGCCGCTTTATTGCGATTGGTAGGTACGGGTTTTAACTAATGTTTGCTATTCAGCTCTACAGTGCGCATCTAGTGAGGAATAGCTGAACTAGTAGCCGTGTTCTCCACCATATTCTAGCTTGATCTATAGTTATAGCTTGAGAATGGACGAATACGAGAACAGACCGAGACCGAATAGTGAGTCCTTTTGAAAGATGCGCAAAACTAAATCGATCAGCGATTCAGATAGCTAAAAGGTCGAAAAAAGATGAGATTAAAGATAAAGGAAGAGGTGAGAGTAGTACAGTGCAGAGTGAGCAGCTGGATAGAATTGTACAGGAATTAATAGAAATTAAAAAGGAGTTCACAGCAGTAGACGGAAAGCTGGAGGAAATGAAAAGGAAAAACAGAAGGCTGGAGGAAAAGCTGGAAAGAGTGGTGAAGAGGCAGAAGGAGGAGGAAGAAGTAGAAAAGGACTGGAGAAAAGAATTGTTATCGGAGCTGAGGGCAATAAGGGATGAGAATAAAGAAATAAAGAATAGGATGTCGAAGCTGGCGGAGGCAGCGGAATCAGTTAAGGAGGAGAAGGAAAGAACCGAGAGTAGGTGGGAGGAGGAACGACAAGCGCTGAGGAAAGAACTGATTAGCCTAAAGGAAATTGAAGAGAGGAGATTAAGGAGGGAGATAAGAAATAACATTGTAATTTACGGAATTGAAGGAGAAACATGGCCAGAAGAGGCAAAGAAAATGTTTATGGAAACGTTAGGAATTAACGAGGGTTTCGTGAATGCATACCAGCTCGGCTCTAAAGGAGGGAACAAAGGCCCAATTTTGTTAAAGTTATAATGTTGGGAGGCAAAGAGGGTGATAATGAGAAATAAGCACAAGTTAAAAGAAACAAATGTATTTATACAAGACGATTTCACCCCGAATGAGCAGGGAATCCAAAAGGAGTTATTTAGGAAGGCAAAGGTTCTCAAGGAAAGGGGTCATCGGCTCAAAGTAGGCTATAAAAGAGATGAAATAGATGGGAAATGGGTACCTTGGTCCGAAGGGGAAGAAAACGAGCAAGGGACCAAAGAAAAAAGGGACAGAAACACAAGGATGGATCGGAAAGGGAAAATGTTGAGATATTATTTTGGAATGTGGCTGGGCTTAGGAAAAAACTGGAAAGGGAGGACGGCTCTTTCATAGCCTTCTTGAAGGGATTCGAAATAGTTGGGCTAGTGGAGTCCAGGGTCAAAGGAAAAGAATGAGTGACCTGTAAAGAGAGACTTCCCAAGGAGTACAAATGGAAGATGCAACCGGCGCTGAGGGAGAGTGACTACGGAAGTGCAAAGGGGGGGATAGTAACAGGGATCAAGTGTAGTATCAGGGAAGCGGAGAGATTACAAGAAGAGGTGGAGGGTATAGTTTTCAGGGAGGTAGAGCTGAAGGGAGGCTGGTGGCAGATAGCCACGGTGTATAACAATAAGGGACTGGAAAGAATTAAAGAGTGCATAAGGTGTAATATAGAATGTACGGCATCGACATACTTGCTGCTAGGAGGTGATTGGAATGTGAGGATAGGAGAGGAGCAGTTAAACACGGTGGATAGAGCTGCTAAAGTACTACGAAGGAAATCTAAGGAGAAAACGAGAAATGCGGAAGGAAAAGAATGGGCAGAGGGGACTGGGAGGGGCAGTACACATTTGGGAGTTCAGGGGGGTGTCGGTGGTAGACATTGCGGTTGTTAACGACTCCGCGAGACAAGAAATTAGAGAGATAGAGATCGGAGTGAAAGGTGAATCTGACCATATGCCAATACTGATCACGTTAAAGCAGCAGGTAGAAGAGGAGTCCAGGAAAGAAAAATGGTTTACCAGGTGGGATAGCGGCGAGACGGAGCTGTTTAAATTAAGAACGGAGGCAATAGACTGGGATAATTTAAAAGATATAGATATGTTAACCGAGGAAATGGAAACAGTGGGAAGAATATTGGCGGATAACGAATTCATAAGGGAGAAACACAAATATAGAGAGGTGACGAGAAGGTGGAGAGAGGGTACCGGTGACAAGGAACTGTAGTTTAGTACGAGAGCGGACTTACGAAACCTGGAGAGGAGAAAGTAAGAAATGTGGGAGAGAAGAGAGTGACAACGAATACTGGAGATTAAAACTGAAGCGCAGCTGTGGAAATATTTAAAGGAGAAGAGCGGGAAGAAGGAGCGAATTCCAGACAGTATACCTAAGGAAACCTGGTTAAGGCACTATATGGTTATATTGGAAGGAGTGGAGATAATGGTGGATCGAGTGAAAGACAGTGTTAGAAGGGAGCAGACTGTTAAAGAAGTAGGTGAAGAAGAAATTACGGCCAGGGAAGTACACCAGGTAATTGCAGCCTTAAAGCAGAAGAAAGTGGCAGGACGGGACGGAGTTGGAAATTAAATGCGTGGAAGTTGGTACCAGAGAAATCTATCGACAAGCTTACAAAGGAGTTCAACAAGATATGGAAAGGGACAAAGGGTATCCCAGAGAGCTGGAAAGAGGGGATAATACAGACAATCCACAAAAATGGGGACAAGGAAAGGGTGGAGAATTACAGGGGATCATGCTGATGAACTCTTCTAGAAAAAAAACTCTGAAAATGAACTCTGAAAGATTCTAGAAGGGCGGTTGAAAAAAGAGGCAGAGGAAAATCAATTAATACCAGAGGTGCAAGTAGGATTCAGAGAGGGAAGAGGCCTAGTAGTAGAGCAACTCATAACGCTTAGATTGATAATTGAACAGGAAATTAGATCTGGGAGCCTTTTTGCTCTTTTTATCGACCTGAAAACAGCGTATGATTCCGTAGATAGAGGGAGATTGTATGAATGTTTGCTTAAAAAGGGTATTTCGGAGAGGGTGAGGAGGAATATGAGGGAGGTGTATAGGGAAACGGTGTGTAAGATCAGAGTGAATGAGTGTGTAACGGAATATTTCGAGATAAAGAAGGGCCTGAGGCAGGGATGTCCACTGAGCCCCACACTTTTCAATCTCTATGTGGCTGATTTTGAAAGAGTTTTGGTAGACGGACAAGCTGGAGGAGTGGTGGTAGGGAGAACAAAGGTGTGGAGTTTAGCATACACTGATGATGTAGTGGTTTTTGCCAAGACAGCTGGGGAATTGAGAGAGGTGATTGAAAGGGTGAGAGGGTTTTTTGTAAGGAGAGATTTGAGTGTGAATGTGGAAAAAACTAAATGGATGCGGTTCAAAAGAGGTGGGAAGTTCAAGAAAGAGCGGTTTGAATGGAGAGGGAGGGAAATCGAGGAGGTGCAAAGGTTTAAGTATCTGGGGTATGTATTTGGAAATGGAGGTAGCAATAGAGAGCATATGGAGTATGTAGCGAAGAAAGCGTGGGTGGTAGCTGGGCGAGTCTGGAGTGAATGGAGGAATAAATTCAAAGGAAACTTCAGGGCGGCTGAGACGGTGTGGAAAGTGTGTGCTAGAAGCATTTTATTGTATGACTCAGAAGTCTGGTGGACGAGAGAGGAGGATAGGATAGAGAGTCCAGTTAAAGTTTTTCAAAAAAATCCTGCAGCTTGATAGGTCGACACCTGGTTACATCTTCCTCCAGGAGGTGAATGCGTGCAAGGTGGCAGTCTTAGCAGCAAGAAAGGTCATAAGGTTTGAATATAAGGTGAGTGAAATGGGAGATGAAAGGTTAACAAAAGAGGTTTTTAGAATGGTAAATCGAGTGGGAGGAGGCGGTATGAAAGGAAGTGACTGGGGTAAGAATAAGAGGAAATTGTATGAAAGAGGCAAAGCTAAAGCAGGGAAGGGCACTGTGGGCCGAAAGGTTGGTAGAACGTTTGCAATAAGTGGACCTACAGGAGCGGCAAAGCAAAATAGAAAGTAGTAATTTTCATAAAGGGTATGTAAAGATACAGGTACATAGGCGGTTACCAACCTATTTAAGTGTAAATCAAAAGGACGATGCACAAGTCATGTTAGCAAGGTATAGGTGTGGATGTGAGGAGCGTGGAAGAAGATACTGGATGAGTGAGGAACATAGAAAGTGTAGTGTTTGTGGGACAGCAGAGGATACTGGAGAGCATTGGATGGAAGAGTGTACAAGGGGTCAATGGAATGAGGAGAGAGACAATTTATAGTACGCATTATAGTAGTTCCGTTCTAGCTGAGACTATTTTGTCTATCTGTTCTTGTCTCTGTGGTATTGTCTGTCAAGTATTGTCCTTTGTAAATTTATATATATATATATATATATATATATATATATATATATATATATATATATATAGACAAAGACAAAATAGACAAAGTCTCAGCTAGAACGGAATTACTATAATGCGTACTATAAATTGTCCCTGGTTCGAATGGCATCTCCGCACTACCTATTTTTTTTTTCTCTTTCAAGGTCCCATCTATCGCAGTCAAATATGTTGTGGCGTACCGAGTCTATCTCGCCACAATATTCGCAAAGGTTGTCCGCGGCGGCTCGTATTTGATGCAGGTAGTCACGGAAGCAGTCGTGGCCTGAAAAGAATTGTGTTAGATGATAGTTTGTAGCACTGTGTTTCTTGTCCATTGGCTGTGTCTGCTGTGTCCATTGGCCTTTGTCCGACGCCCGCCATCTTCCTTGCCATTCCTCTAGCATGTTTTTTTCTAGCAGCTTTTCTTGCTAGTCTGTTACTACCATTCGCGTATAATTCAGCTGTCTATTTTACTATGAGGTCTATGGGAGGTATGCCCGCGATTACTAGGGCGGTTTCTCCGGATATAGTTTTATATGCGCTATATACCCTAATAGCGACCTTTAGCTTCTTAATATTTCTTTCCACATCCATGCTTTTAACACAGGTTGGGGCGGCGTAGAGCATAGCGGATTGTATCACCATATTAAGGAGTCTGAGTTTGTGGCTTCTTGGGCCACCTACATTAGGCATAATTTTGTTCAGCGCTGCAGCTACCTTCATACGCTTGGCTGCTGCCTTCGTGATGTGCGGGACTAAGGAAAGTCTTTAATCCTCTACTACTCCACGGTATGTGATTTCATCTTTTTGGGACTATGCGGGCTTCTTGTATTTGGAAATTTATTGGCTTTAATCTCCTAAGCCCAGTAACTAACACAGCTTTGGACTTTCCGGTGCAAGCGTTAGGTTATTGGTTCTCATCCACTCTGTTACTAGTTGTATTGCGCGGTTTGCCCTTTGCATTATAGTAGTTTCCGTTCTAGCTGAGACTATGAGCGTCTATGACGTATCACAACGTCCTATTTGAAGTCGGTTCGCCAATTGGTTTATTGCCCTTGTGTAAGAGGACTAGCCTCGCTCTTTTTCATTTCTTTGGGAAATTTCCAGCAATTAGTTATGAGTTCATTGTCTCCAATACAAATTGGGGGTGGTGGCGAGCTACAATTTCTGTTATCTCGGGTGGTATACCATCTGGCCCTGATGCTCTTCCGATGTGGATCCGCTTTTCTGCTATGGCGAGCTCATCCTCTGTAAATAATAGTATATCCTTATTGATATATCCTCTGTCTGCTCCCAGGCAAAGGGTTCGTGTTCTGAGAAAAGTTTATCCACCACTCGTTTGAGCTGAAAGGCATCTTATGTTTCCGTCAAGATCTTCCACAATTTTTTCCCAGCGGGCTTGTTTCGCCTTGCTTATTGCTTGTCGTAACTTTTTTTTTAGTTTATATGCGTCCAATAATTTATGTTTTTATGCGTGTAGTGCTCATCTTTTTTTGGTTTGTGCCGTTGGAGTTTTCTTCTGGCTAAGACGCATATGGCCCTCATGTCACATATTTCGTATACTTGCTTCCTCCTTGTTGGTCCTCTTTTCTTTAGTAGAATGGAGTTACAAGCAGTACTCACTACCTGGGTAAGCATATCAGCATTTCTCGTTTCAGTGCCTAGAATTTTCTCAACAAGATTCTTTGTAATTGCTGCTTCATCGAGAATTTTTGTATTCCAACCTTTTCTTTTTTTCTGGAGTGTGGATTTTTTTGGGTGGGTTTGCTTCTACCTCATATGAGATGTATCTGTGGTTCCTTTTAAAGTGTTTCGCTCAGTGTTTCATTGTTAAGAACCGTCCAGTCTTGTATCTTTTTGGCCAAGTTATGTGAGCAGACGGTTAGGTTTATTATGGAAGATGAGAGGAGGTCGTGCGCTGCACGGCATCTCATTAGGTACGGTATTAGGTCACATTTGTATTTGGAATATACTAGGCATTTGTATGGCTCAATGTTGTTCCCGCCTTGTTTCGGATGCCGATTTATGGACATTACAGATATTATGGTTTTTTGCACTTGCAGAGTGCACTTGGAGACTTGAAGTAGCTTCTTCTAGCGCTTTTCTATACTTGGGACACGTTCCAGAATCTGCTCGATGCCCGGTCTGGTTGCAGATTGGGCAGTAAGGTTCTTTATCGAATTCCTTGGCCTTGTGCCCTTCCTGACCACATCTTAGGCATAGTTTCTGTCGATCTAGTCCTTTGCAGTCTATTGAGTGGTGCCCGGTTTCCCGGAATCTGTGACATTTTACTACCTCGACCCTTTCCCAAATTCGGCATTCTACTATTCCCACTCTTATCTTAACAATTGCTAGTTTAGTTAAGTTTTGCAGCTTGGTTTTTGTCCATTGTTACAGTTGCTGTTTGACTTTCTCCGTAGGCTGGTCGGATGTTTGTCATTTGAATCAATTCGGTGGGGTCTTGTATTTGCTGCCTGATGGTACCTCCTCCAACCTACCTCCTCCTCGGCTGTGGTGGGGGCGTCTAAGTTCCTTATGTGCAGCAATGTGTGGGACTTTTTAACCCGTATATCCCCCTACTGGGCATTGCTTCGCCAGTTCTTCTTTTAATTCCATGGCTTTCCCTGCTTCAACTTCTACTATGAGTTCTCCTGTATTTGCCTTTATTAGCTTCTTGATAGATTTTCCTATATTATTTGCAGGATCAATTTTTTTCTTCACACTTTTTAGTAGGTCCGCGTATGATTTTCTCTCTTCCTTAATAAGTATGGCTTCGGAATGTTGTGTTCGTTCAGTCGTATTTTGTTGTGATTTAGGTCTTCCCCTTCTACTTCTCTCCACGGTTTCTGGTCGCTGTTCTGTTGTGGCCGAGGGTATGAAAGTTGCTAAGTTCCCTTCTTTGGGAAGTATATTCTAACCTATACCTCTGTCGCGGCTAGGGTTTTTCGGTACCCGACACCCGATCTAAGACTCGACGTGTCTCGGGTCTTTAATGTTTGGCATTGTCTAGTACATCGCGTTGTAAAGAAGATCGAAGCTTTAGTATTACACTTGATGAATGAACTAGTATGAAAATTCGAACATATAAAAATATCAATTTGCATGGAATTGTCTCTGAAGTGTATAATCTGAGTTTATTTAGAATTTTTAACTCATGTACTGCTATACAATTAGTCGAAAAATTAGCAAACACTTAAACATATTTAATATGAAATTTAAAAAACAGTTGGTTCAACCGGCGACGGTGCCAGTGTAATGATGAAATTTGGACGAGAATTTTCTAGTCTTTATAATTTGTGTTTGAATTAATGGCGAGATAGACTCGGTACGCCACACCATATTTGACGGCGATAGATGGGACCTTGAAAGAGAAAATCAAATAGGTAGTGTGCAGATGCCATTCGAACCAGGGACAATTTATAGTACGCATTATAGTAGTTCCGTTCTAGCTGAGACTATTTTGTCTTTGTCTATATATAAATATGTATATATATATATATATATATATATATATATATATATATATATATATATATATATATATATATATATATATATATATATATATATAAGATTTACAAAGGACAATACTTGACAGACAATACTACAGAGACAAGAATAGATAGACAAAGACAAAATAGTCTCAGCTAGAACGGAACTACTATAATGCGTACTATAAATTGTCCCTGGTTCCAATGGCATCTGCACACTACCTATTTGTTTTTCCTCTTTCAAGGTCCCATCTATCTCAGTCAAGTATGGTCGCAGTCATATATGTATACACATATATATATATATATATATATATATATATATATATATATATATATATATATATATATATCTTTCTTTAGCCGTTTTCTATCCATTGGATATAGACATCTTTCAAATTAGACCATAAGATTCGGTTTTGCGCAACCTGATATCAATTTAAGCCTGCGACCTTCTTTATCTCGTCGTACCACCTATGCTGGGGTCTTCCAACACTCCTCTTTTCTTCCCAAGGTCTCCATCTGGTAATATACCCGGTCCAGTTTTCTGTATATCTCTCCATGTGTCCTGCTCATTGCCATTTTAGGGAACCAATTCTTTTTATTATGTCGAAGACTTTTGAAGTTTTTTTCCCTTATCCATGTATTTGTTTTGTGGTCTCTCAGGGAAACTCCTGGAATTCGTCTTTCCATGGCTCTCTGATGTACTGATGTTTCATCTTTCTGGTTATTACCTAGATATATATATATATATATATATATACATATATATATATATATATATATATATATATGTAAATATATATATATATATATATATATATATATATATATATATATATATTATATATATATATATATATATATATATATATATATATATATATTCTCTCTACTTTTGTCTGTCTATTCTTGTCTATGTAGTATTGCCTGTCTTTTCTTTTATAAATCTTAAATATAAATCCACATTTTAATCAAAGCAGTTATGCTTAGCTTTTTATGCTTTTTTTATATATTTAGTTAAAACTTACTGCAAATAACTGTCACATAGTTACTCTAACCTCAGTATAGTAATTGGCCGAATGGCCAATCACTATTTTTACCATTTATCATGCAATATTTATTGGCCTGTCATATTATATATAATCAATTTTATATTTTTATTAAAATTCTTTTTTCAATAATTTAAACCTGTATTGATTTACAAATTATAAAAATCAGCACAAAAATCTAGTTTTTAACATGAAAATATCTAACAATGGTAGGGTTACTTTTTGAAGATTTTTGTCTAAAACGCCGTAAATTTGTTAGAATCTAGGTTCTGTCATTTTATTAATTAAATACACACATGAAACTTTAAATTATAAAAAAGGTACAACTTGTATCCAGTACAGAAAAGAATATAGAATTTTCTTATATTAATGAACAATTATGTCAAAATATTGTCTTATAGTTATATAGTTTTATAAAATATGGCCAATCATTGTCGACTGGCCAACAACTGAACTCTTTACCCCATCCATAAATATATCATGGTGTAGAACTGCAATATATTTCAAATTAAAAATAATCTAAAGGTATAACCCTTATGTCAATTCCCAGTCATCACAACGTTGTTCAATAGCCGGGGTACCCGGGTATCCGGGCCGTTACACAACCCACAGACGGACTAACCCAATGTTTCTCAACCTTTTTTTACTTGAGTACCCCTTGACCTATCATCACTAATACACGTACCCTTACCCTACCCCCCATTATGTATAATAACAATGTAAAACTTGTTCAATTTATTACAAACAATAAAAATGGAAAGACAGTTCAGAGAATTCCCTTAGTAGCATCTTTTGAAGTAGTTATCGATTGTTACTTTTCATTTTTCCTTTTATGTTCAAATTATCTATCAATGTCCGCCATTACATAATTTTTTGTGCGTACCCCGCGGAAATCATTTTACGTACCCCTGGGGGTACGCGTACCACAGGTTGAGAAACGCTGGTCATTAACCGAAGCTCTTTCGCATTTTTTTAGCATTTTTATCATCAAAAAGCAAAATGATAAAAAAGACAAACGAGCGCCGAATATTTTTGCGACAATTACGTGACGGATTATGTATGCCAGCCATTGAAGAAAGATCTCAAAATATTCAAATTATGAGAAATTTCACCACTGGGATTGCGATCGAAAGCTCATTGGAAAATCAATAAATTCTACAAGCAGGGCAACAACATCTAGTGAGTCAGGCGGGACTAGTCAAGAGACAGATCCCACTGGACGTAAAATTGTTGTAGGATCTTGTTATAATTGTTACCAGGGTGTCTATAAAAACGTATAAAAAACGAGAAAATCATGTAAAGAATGTAAGTTTGCGATCGATGAACATTCAAAAGTAATTATAAATGTGACGCATGTTTTCAATAAAAAATTCAATATAAAAATATTGTATGTATAATTTATAATAAGTTTTATAATCAAATTAATTAAAAGTATTACCTTATTGTATTAACTTATTTATTCGTATTTATTTAACTTTTAATTAATTTTATTATAAAACTTATTATAAATTATACATAAAATATTTTTATATTGAATTTTTTATTGAACACATGCGTCACATTTTATATTTACTTTTGAATGTTCTCATTCATAATAACTTTTGTATATTACTTATAATATTTATATAAAAAGAAATATTTTTTTATGGCGGTTCAAATCCTGGACATGGAAAAAATAAGCCACCGTTCTCCTGTAGATGGCTCAGGCAAAGTCATCCCAGTAAAAATCTGATACGAAACCTCTCATAATAGTGGCTCGCCAACTACGTTAAAAACTGTAAGGGCTCCCTACACTTGTGTAAGATCAAGACATCAAGCATCAAGACGCTAGCAGTGGCAGGAGGCCCAGGTCCCAATAGGACTGTAGCGCCACGAAGAGAGAGAATATTTTTTATACCTAGAGATAAGTTTAATTATACTACACGTCTTGTTATTGATGATAATTTGTAGTATGCTCGTCATTGCCTACATTTCAAACTTCTTAGAGTTTGAAATTTGGCGCCTAGGCTAGTGTGGTCTAGCTGGCCCGGCCCTGTACAGTCATATTTGTTCGTTGTGTTTGACGTTTCACAAGTACTGAGTACTCTATATATAGTATATAAGTATAAAAAATAAATACTAAGAATAAAAAATTACCAAATCTAAATAAGAATAAAAGGTTTCAGGGTTGTCAGGAGATAAGAAGATAAGAAAATCATGTTCACTATCACTAAAAAAGAGATAGGAAGAAACAAAAAACGGATGGAAGACTGGAAAAAAAATGAAAAACAGATCGATAACCTCAAAAACATCGTTTTTACACTGGCAGAATTAAATAAAAACCACTGATAAAAATCAGAATGGAAATGCAGGTATCACATAAGAAGTATTTAGCATCCTTACGAGACATTTACTTAAAAAATGCTTAAGTGTGTTGATTCAATCACATTTAAGTATGTTTTTGCATGAAAACAACATGTATAAAAACTGCCTATTTGACAAATTGTCCAGACGACAAACTGTCTATACGACTAACTATTTATACGACAAACTGTCTATACAACAAACTGTCTGTACAACAAAAAAATGTATGAGTTTCCATATGTAACTGGTTTCACATAAAAAGTATTTAACCTCCATATGAGATACTTACATAAAAAATCTTTAAGTGTGGTTTTCATTCACACTTGAGTATGTCTTTGTATAGAAATAACATGTACAAAGAGCTGTCTATAGGACAAACTGTTTATACGTAAAACTGCCCATATGACAAACTGTCAATACGACAAACTGTCAATACGACAAACTGTCTAAACGACAAACTGTCTGTACGACGAACTGTCCATACAACAAACTGTCCATACAACTAACAATCCATACGACAAACTGTCCATTAGACGAAGTTACAAAAATATTTACAATAAAGGTCTATATTATAAAACAATTTCCTTTTTTAGAAGAAAATCTGGATAAAATGTTGATTCAGGTAAAATTATCCAACAATCCCCAAAAGCAAGGAATAGCTCTTACTGACGACGTAGAAGCAACTAATGCTAGGAGAGCATTCTTACTCTAAAAAGGAGATTCCAATCAAAACAAATCCTCAATGAAAGAGGTACAATACGACAGAAACATCGAGTCGGTCATCAAATCACCAGCAGCCTCTAAGGAAGTAGATGAGGTAAAGGAGTCAGCAGGCTGTCTAAAATACTTTACGCAAAACTAAGAATAAATTACCTAGGATAAATTTGTAATAACTTGTCTGAAGGGTTATAAAATACCTTTCAGAGAAATCCATATCAAACAAAACCACTAACAGGCCAAAATTGTGCTAAAAATGGGATTATAAAAACTAGACATGAAATAAATATGCTCTTAGTTAAAAATGTAATAGAGCCTTGTCAAAATGAAGATGATGCATTCATTTCCTCTTTGTTCTTAGTTGAAAAGAAAGTTTATCATAAACTATCTACAAGAATTAGCAGCGTTCTTTGGTCTAAGATGTTTCGCGAACAAAGTATCAGACGTCAAAATTCTCATAAGAATTGATAATGCGTCTGCAATTTCCTATATCAATCGGACAGGCGGAATTCAAAATCACCACTTAAATGCATTAGCATAGAAGTCTGGCAATGGTGCGAGAGGAGAAAAATCTGGATTTACGCGTCATACATCCCGTCAGTTATGAATAAAGAGGCTGGTTTAGCATCGAGAATCACTAATATAGAAACCGAATGGGAGCTATGTAAAGAGTCATTTAAAAAAATCAATAAAGTTTGTAATTTTCTCAATTGACCTTTTTTACATCAAGGTTGAATCGAAAATGCCCTAGATTTTGTTCTCGCTTCCCAGATATAAACGCGATGACAGTAGATGTATTTACTATTAAGTGAATCAATGAAAAATCCATGTTTTTTCCTCCTTTGGCACTTACCCCTAGAACACGCGAAAAATAATAACCGATAAAGCTGAGGGATCAGTCGTGGTACCATTGTTCTCAACCCAGCCCTGAAACCCGCTCTTTAAATCACTACTTACCGAACAGCGTTTAGTTTTTAAAACCTCACAAAAATTTATTATTGTCTCCTTCCAAGCAAGAAATTCATCCACTGGCACACTTTCATTGGTGGCAGGGAACTTGTCCGCAAAGCGTTCCTAAGTAAAGGAATAAATGAATCATCTACAGAAATCATGATCAAGGCAATAACACCATCAACACTCAAACAATACCAAGGTACCTTAAAGCTATGGAAATTTTCTACATAAAAAAATATTCCAATATTTAACGCAATTACAGTAAATATACTATAATGCGTTTTCTAACGGAAAGTTAGACGCTTAGTAAGCTCCGTTCGAAAACGGAGCAAGCTCTGGGACTTTGAACTGCAACAGATCAGCTATATCACTCATCTCTACTCATCAATCTCGGTAAGGATAAACTGCTGTCCAGATTCTTCAGGGGAATGTTTGAGGAACGACCACAAGGTTTAAATATACAAGTACAGGGGACGCCAGTTTTGAAGGACTTGGCCTGATTAAATCAGCTAAAAGTAGCTAAAAGCTTTACAATCAAAGTATCTTTACAATCGCCCGATCCAAGATAATAACGATACGTTCGCAAAATCTGTATTATCTAACGCACGGTAACTCTTTTCTTTATGGTTTACAGTCATGTAACATGATAAATGAACGAGTTTTTCTATACGCTAAAAGTCTACAGATTATCATCGAGAACGAGACGTGTAGTATAATTGAAAGATCAAACGAGCCCGCCGAAGGCGGGCAAAGTTCGATCGTGATTATACGAAACGTCTCGTTCGAAGATGATCAATCTCCCTGCCTGTACATGTACCCGTTAATAAATATACCCTAGATCATCTTGCAGGGAAAACTCAACTACAAAAATTGCTAAAAATATGACTGTACAGGGCCGGGCTGGCTAGTCTACACTAGCCTAGGCGCCAAATTTCAAACTCTAAAAAGTGTGAAATGTAGGCATGATGATCGCTCAAATATATGGATACCCGGCTACCCCGGGTATTGATCAATGGGGTATTTGACCTGGAGTCCTAGAAGTTTATATATTTTTTGGCATATTTTATTATTAATGTATATGAACCGATGTCAATAGTCTCAAATAACGAGAATCTGAAAGGATTTTATTAATTTTCATTAAATACAAGATATATCTAAGTAAAAATATGCATAGGGGGTATCCGGGTATCTGGATAAAGACATAAGGGTTAACTCGTTTTTTCTATTAAAGAATCTTCCAAATTAGCCAAACCATAAGCTATGATTAATATGCCGTCCAGTATTTTTCAAATTTTAAATTAACACATGCATGTGGTTTAAGCAAATAAAATTGTTTTATAAATTTCTCTACATGTATTTTTAAGCTGGCTATCTGTTATGTTAGCTTCGCTTCACTTTTTGTCATTTTCATAGCTGTTTCTACACTTGGTAGATCTTATTAGCATCACACCTGACTTTTGCAGATATTTTTTCACATGTTAGTTCTTCTACTTTTTTCGTATTTTTTCATTGTTTGGAAGGTAAATAAATATCTTGCTTGGCGTTTTTATACTTGTGCTTTTGCACTAGGACACTACACAGTACTAATACACAGTAACATGAGAAATTAATGTTTTATTAAAGAAAACAAAATTATAGCAAGTACTGCCTTACACAAACGCCATTGTTTTGATTCGTTTCGCACCGCGTCATTCAAGGCGCCATAACAGTACTAGGCGTTCTCGAAGTAACTTTAAATTGTTTTTTTTAAATGCAAAATACTTCATGTAAATGATGGATTTTTTTTAATAAAATATGTTTTTGTATTAAGTAGGTTCTAAGGTACAGTATTACCAGTTGTGCAAATTTAGTCGATTAACTTATTAGTGGTAAACGGTGATCGGTCCTTTTAGAAATTGAACAGAGAAAATAATAAATTGCGTGCTTGTACAAAATGAATTTATGTATTGTTATATTGCTAGTAATTACAAGAAACGATACTTTTCTATTTAAATAATAATTCGAATCAGAAATTAAAAATTTTATAGAAAATAAGAAGATAACTGTTTCTAATGTTTGATTCATCCAAAAACATAGTTATCGGTAACATAAATATAGTGCTTGTTCAGTGAATTTACAGTAATTGGCCAATGCTTTATAATAAATGAAAATAATTTAAAAATATTTAGAACAATCTTTTATAAAGTCCTACGATATATCTGTCTAGTCTTTTCTGCATAGTATTGTATGTCTAGTCTTGTCTCTCTAGTCTTGCCTTCTAGTCTTGCAAGTCTAATCTAGTCTGTATAGTCTTGTCTGTCTAGTCTTGTTTGTCTAGTCTTGTCTGTCTAGTCTTCTCTGTCTAGTCTTGTCTGTCTAGTCTTGTCTGTCTATCTTGTCTGTCTAGTCTTGTCTGGCTAGTCTTGTCTGTCTAGTCTTGTCTGTCTAGCCTTATCTGTCTAGTCTTGTCTGTCTAGTCTTGTCTGTCTAGTCTTGTCTGTCTAGTCTTGTCTGTCTAGTCTTGTCTGTCTATCTTGTCTCTCTAGTCCTGTCCGGCTAGTCTTGTCTGTCTAGTCTTGTCTGTCTAGTCTTGTTTGTCTAGTCTTGTCTGTCTAGTCTTCTCTGTCTAGTCTTGTCTGTCTAGTTTTGTCTGTCTATCTTGTCTGTCTAGTCTTGTCTGGCTAGTCTTGTCTGTCTAGTCTTGTCTGTCTAGTCTTGTCTGTCTAGTCTTGTCTGTCTAGTCTTGTCTGTCTAGTCTTGTCTGTCTAGTCTTGTCTGTCTTGTCTTGTCTGTCTAGTCTTGTCTGTCTAGTCTTGTCTGTTTAGTCTTACCTGCCTAGTCTTGTCTGTCTAGTATTGCCTGTCTAGTCTTGTCTGTCTAGTCTTGTCTGTCTAGTCTTGTCTGTCTAGTCTTGTCTGTCTAGTCTTGTCTGTCTAGTCTTGTCTGTCTAGTCTTGTCTGTCTAGTCTTGTCTGTCTAGTCTTGTCTGTCTAGTCTTGTCTGTCTAGTCTTGTCTGTCTAGTCTTGTCTGTCTAGTCTTGTATGTCTACTCTTGTCTGTCTATTCTTGTCTGCCTAGTCTTGTCTGTCTAGTCTTGTCTGTCTAGTCTTGTCTGTCTAGTCTTGTCTGTCTAGTCTTGTCTGTCTAGTCTTGTCTGTCTAGTCTTGTCTGTCTAGTCTTGTCTGCCTAGTCTTGTCTGTCTAGTCTTGTCTGTCTTGTCTTGTCTGTGTAGTCTTGTCTGTCTAGTCTTGTCTGTCTAGTCTTGTCTGTCTAGTCTTGTCTGTCTAGTCTTGTCTGTCTAGTCATGTCTGTCTAGTCGTGTCTGTCTAGTCTTGTCTGTCTAGTCTTGTCTGTCTAGTCTTGTCTGTCTAGTCTTGTCTGTCTAGTCTTGTCTGTCTAGTCTTGTCTGTCTGGTCTTGTCTGTCTAGTCTTGTCTGTCTAGTCTTGTTTGTCTAGTCTTGTCGCGTACGAGTCGCGGAAGCGAGTAGACGTGCAGCCGAGTGCTCCACATGTTTGTGATTATTAATATGTTGGTATATAAGTTTTTTAGTTACCAGTTATGTAATTGCAATCAAGCCTAGTGTATTTGGTTTGTTTCTATTCTCTTGTAGAAATTTATTTTTGCTTAATAGCGGTGTTTTTAGTTTTTCTTTAAGCTAGTATAATAGTTTTAACTTAATAGAGTCACAGCAGTCACGTCGCGCGAGTTTTTTATATTCTTTAAATTCTCTCTTTTTGTTCCCACTCCTTATCTCATATATACGGAGATAAAGATAATCCAGCGCCGCAGATGTTTTTGCATTTACTGCAGCACGCTATCTGCGGCAAATTTTTTCACCACCCCCAAGGAGGGGAGGATTTTTGAATTCAGTTTTTTAGTTTGTGGAAACTCCATTCAGTATGGATTTTTTCACAAAACAAAAATTGAGTAAGGGTGTAGGGGCGATGGATAGCCGGGCGAGAAGCCAGTCTATTGGAGAAACCCCGAAGAAAAGGAAAGTGGCGGATCGGTCGACTGATGACGTGGAGGCGTACAAGAAGACGGAGTGCTCGATCGCTTTTACAATCGTGGAAGCGATTGGAGCACTTACCAGACAAGTGGAGGACTTGGAAAGGGCTATCGCTGGAGGCAGTAGCACGAAGAAGGAAGTTAAAGATGCAGCAGCGCGAGTTAAAAAGACAACTAACGTCTTCTCGCGCAACTCCGTGACCACTTGGCTGGAAGCGCACCGTTTCCTGCCCGTTGAAAATGTGTTATATGACACCGAGATCCAAACTGTAAGTGTGGCATGTAAGGAAGTCAGCACCCAAACGGAGGCTGAATGTAGTATCACCAGTGCGCTGAAGCCGGGTATGAATGTGCAGGAGTACATGTCTCTGGCGAGGGAGAGGTGGTCCGAGGACACCTTCACCGTGGTGAAGATGGCTAAGGGCTCTCCTCTGGTCAGGGACGAGGATGTACTCCTGTTGGTTGCAGCAGAGAAAGGGGATAACTGTGGACAACTGGGCTGGGGGATGCTCGACCAGCTCCCCCAGGCCAAGCGGGTGGCTGAAGGCTTGAATGTAGGCTCCTTGGCCTACATCAAGAGCGAGAATGTTGTATGCATGGGAGGCGATGAGTCGTTGGACTCCGAGAGGAAGTACCACTTCATCGCCCGTCTGGATGATAATAAGGTCGAGGGCGCCGAAGAAAAGGCGTTCGAGACCTTATTAAGAATGAAAGGTCTTTGTGAGAAGACTGAGAGAAAGAGGTTCGCTATCGGTGTGGCTGGTAACCTTAATATGTGGCTGGTACGAAAGATGGCTGAATGCGTGTGGCGTGGCACAGGAGTTGAGATAACCCTGTGCTGGATGAATGCGGAGGGCCAAAAGCCCAGAGTGGAAGGGGCCGCAGGCACCAGAAAGGCAGAAACCTTACTGGTGAGGAGGGCAGAGGGTGTTTCTTACGCCCATATGGTGAATCTCCTTAAGAAGGAAGTTGATATGGATGATATAAATGTAAGGGCGATGAGGAAAACTCACGCTGGAGACCTCATCGTCAGAGTGAATGATGATGGGGAAAAGAAGCGACTGGCAGAGCGAATGGCCCTAGCGACTGAGGCTGTAAGGGATGTCAGGACGGAGGTGGGGCTCAGAAGTGTCCTTGTTAGGGGCATGGATGAGGCTACCACCACCGATGAGGTGAAAGGAGCCATTCAGAAGGCGGCTGAATGTATGGAGTGTGTGGTAAAGTCTCTCCGCACAGTGCGCGGAGGGGCCAGTATGGCAGTTGTCACTCTTCCAGTAAGAGGGGCACAAACCATACTGGAGAAAGGAAGAATAAAAGTTGGATGGATCATGTGCCGAGTGACCGAAGACAATAAGCCGATCAGGTGCTACAGATGCCTTGGCTTCGGGCACCTGGCGGCAGCATGCAAGGGAATAGAGAGAAAGAATGCGTGTTTGCGATGCGATGAAAGTGGGCACAAAGCACACGAGTGCACGGCCAAAGAGGCTAAGTGCTTCGTGTGCGGAGTGAGTGGGTATAGGGCGGACTCCATGAACTGTCCTGCGTACAGGAAACTATGCAGGGAAAGTACGAAAGGGACGTCCCAAAGAAACAGATTCTGCTAGTACGAACTCAAATAGGAGTGCGGCTGCAATGGAGTTGGTATGGAAGACGGTGCATGATGAGAGGGTGGATGTGGCCATTGCCTCCGAACCAAATCTTCGGACTATTGGTAACGGAGGCTGGCACGTGGACCAGTGTAAGAATGTTGCTGTGAGGATTTTCCAATCGGAAAATCCTATAGTTAAGTGTGGATGTGGAAATGGATATGTGTGGGTCGAATGGGAAAACTGGGTCCTGTATGGGTGCTACATCTCGCCTAACATAATGTTAGAGCAGTTTGTAGCTTTTATGGATGAGCTAAGGGCCAGTATGAAAAGCTGGTCCAAAGAGATTGTTGTCGGGGGGGATTTCAGCGCTAAGTCCGCTTGGTGGGGATCCCCTAGAGAGGATGAGAGAGGGAGAATGATGGAAGAGTGGCTGGCAGAGGAGGACCTGGTGGTTCACAACAGTGGGAATGTGCCAACCTTCGTGCGGGGTGAAAGTATGTCTTTCATAGACATCACTTTTAGCACCTCACGGATTGCAGGCAGAGTGAAAGAGTGGCGTGTCAGAGAGGGAGAGAATCTGAGTGATCACCAGGATATTCTCTTCGACGTACGAAAGGATGTTTCTGAGGGACCGTTTGCTTGTGGAACGAATGGATGGAGAGTGGACAAGAGTCTACTAGAAAGATTGGGAGACGTCATGAAAGAGCTGGCTGAAAGGACAGGCCCCGAAAATGAATTGCGGAGCTCCTGCGAAGCAGTTCTTCACGGGGCCTGTGATGCGGTGTTTCGGAGAAAACGGAGGGGCGTCAGAGGCAGGAAGCCAGTTTACTGGTGGAATGAGCAGGTAGCTGAAAAGCGTAAAACCTGTTTGCGTGAAAGGAGATGCATGGTGAAGAGTAATAGGCGAGCAAATGAGGAAGTGCGTGAGGAGTGCAGAAGGAGGTATAACTTGGCGCGCAGGGAACTTCGCAGAGCAATCGCGAACTCCAAGCAAGAAGCTTGGAGAGTGCTCTGCGAAGAGGTGAATAATAACATCTGGGGTGACGGCTATAAGATCGTCACCAGAAAAATTGCGCACAGGGTTAATACTCTCCGGGGGGATAGCCTAATGACGGAAGTCAAGAAGCTGTTCCCAGTACATGAGCGAATGTACTGGCTGGAACCCGTGGGATGGAGATCGGCGCCCCTTTTCACTCCGGCCGAGCTGCAGAGTGCAGTTGGCCGGATGTGGGAGGGAAAAGCGCCGGGTCCTGATGGTGTTCCACCGGAAGCGTGCAAGGTGTTTGGGCATGTGTGTGAGGACATGTGCTTGAGCATGATGAATGAATTGTTGATGAATGGCAGTTTCCCCAAAGAGTGGAAGAGAGCGAGACTGGTGATGATTGAAAAAGAGCGAAAGGAAGGAGAGGAAGCCAATTACAGGCCAATCTGCCTACTGAATGGGATAGCGAAGATGTTTGAGAGTATGATCGGAGCTAGGATAAATGAGGATCTCGAGAGGGTAGGGGGTCTTTCAGAGGAACAGTATGGGTTCAGAGGCGGCCGCACTACGGTGAACGCAATGATGCGTGTGATAGAGAGAGCAAGGTTAGCAAATACGGGTCCATGGCGTACCCGTAGCTACTGCGTGCTTGTAACCCTGGACGTGAAAAATGCCTTCAATTCGGTCCCATGGGGCGGAATCATGGAGGCTTTGGAACTAAAGGGGGTAGCTCCCTACCTTCGAAGATGGTGGGGAGCTACTTGAATGATAGGGAGATAGTGACTGTGGAAGGTAAAATCTTCAAAATGAGTGCGGGTGTTCCACAGGGTTCGGTTCTTGGGCCGATACTGTGGAACATATTTTATGATGAGGTTTTGAGATTGAGGCTGCCAGACGGGGTTACACTCGTAGGGTACGCTGATGACTTAGCGGTGGTCGCTGTCGCAAGAACGGAAGAAAGTCTGAAAGCGATAATGAATGAGGCAATTGGTAGGATAGATCAATGGATGGGGGAAAAAGGGCTTGCTCTGGCTCCCCACAAAACCGAGGCGGTCCTGCTAATTGGGAGAAGAAAGCTGCGTGAATTGACCGTGCGAATGGGGACAGTTGACGTACCGGCTCGGGAATCTGTAAGACAACTTGGGGTAGAGCTCCAGCGAAATCTCAGGGTGTCCAATCAGGTCACCCGGGTGGTGAGCAAGGCTACAGCATGTGTGAGAGCCCTTGGACGGCCGATGCCCAACATAGGTGGGCCGTTGGCATCCAAGAGGAGGGTTATGAATGCGGTCGTGCACTCCATTCTCCTCTATGGGGTGCCGGCATGGATAAATGCGTTCAGGATTGAATGTTATAGAGCGAGACTGATGAGAGTGCAAAGGTGTATGCTGCTGCGTGTGTGCAGCGCATACAGGACTGTTTCTGGCGACGCCGTGGCGGTCGTTGCTGGAGTTATCCCGTTAGACCTTCTGGCGCATGAAAGGGTGAGAGTTTGGGGAGGTAATGACCCTAGAAATGAAAGGGAAAAAACGATGCGTGTATGGCAAGAGCTATGGCAGGGTTCGGAAAAGGGAGCCTGGACCAGGCAACTGATTCCGACTATCGATGAATGGGTCAACCGTGGGCACGGGGAGGTGAATTATCACCTCACCCAGGCGCTTACGGGGCATGGATGCTTTGGGTCTTACCTGGTGCGCATCGGGAAACTGGTTGAGGCGCACTGTAGGTACTGTGGAGCGACTGAGGACACTGCGGAGCATACCATCTTCGAGTGTACGAGATGGGAGAGAATGAGGAGCGCCGCAGAATGCAAGGTGGGAGAGAATGTGAACAAGGAGAGTATGGTGAGAATCATGCTCCGCAGTGAGTATGAATGGGGCGTGCTGACTGGAATGATAGGTTATATAATGAGGAGAAAGGAGAAGGATGAAAGGGACGAGCGTAAGGCGGGTCGAGGGGTTGCTACGCGCGAGCCGAGCGTGCCATCGCCGGGCCCCCCTTAGTGCGAAGGGGGCGCACAAATTTATTGTAAACTCTGATGTGAGGGGGGGCACGGCGATTAACGACGCGCCCGGCACAACGAATGAATGGATGAATGCTTTGGATATGAAAGGGGGAGGAACGTGGTGAAGTTATGCCAAATTTTGGATTCCATCACGTTCTCTCTGGTTTTGAGGGGGGGTCTGAATGGTGGGGTTTTTTTAGTGGGTCGCCCCTTTTGGGAGGGCAGCCCCACACTACCACTCGACACGGGTCGGGTGCTGTCTGTTTGCAGATTAAACCTCCAGCACGTGCAAAAAAAAAAAGTCTTGTCTGTCTAGTCTTGTCTGTCTAGTCTTGTCTGTCTAGTCTTGTCTGTCTAGTCTTGTCTGTCTAGTCTTGTCTGTCTAGTCTTGTCTGTCTAGTCTTGTCTGTCCAGTCTTGTCTGTCTAGTCTTGTCTGTCTAGTCTTGTCTGTCTAGTCTTGTCTGTCTAGTCTTGTCTGTCTAGTCTTGTCTGTCTAGTCTTGTCTGTCTAGTCTTGTGTGTCTAGTCTTGTCTGTCTAGTCTTGTGTGTCTAGTCTTGTCTGTCTAGTCTTGTCTGTCTAGTCTTGTCTGTCTAGTCTTGTCTGTCTAGTCTTGTCTGTCTAGTCTTGTCTGTCTAGTCTTGTCTGTCTAGTCTTGTCTGTCTAGTCTTGTCTGTCTAGTCTTGTCTGTCTAGTCTTGTCTGTCTAGTCTTGTCTGTCTAGTCTTGTCTGTCTAGTCTTGTCTGTCTAGTCTTGTCTGTCTAGTCTTGTCTGTCTAGTCTTGTCTGTCTAGTCTTGTCTGTCTAGTCTTGTCTGTCTAGTCTTGTCTGTCTAGTCTTGTCTGTCTAGTCTTGTCTGTCTAGTCTTGTCTGTCTAGTCTTGTCTGTCTAGTCTTGTCTGTCTAGTCTTGTCTGTCTAGTCTTGTCTGTCTAGTCTTGTCTGTCTAGTCTTGTCTGTCTAGTCTTGTCTGTCTAGTCTTGTCTGTCTAGTCTTGTCTGTCTAGTCTTGTCTGTCTAGTCTTGTCTGTCTAGTCTTGTCTGTCTAGTCTTGTCTGTCTAGTCTTGTCTGTCTAGTCTTGTCTGTCTAGTCTTGTCTGTCTAGTCTTGTCTGTCTAGTCTTGTCTGTCTAGTCTTGTCTGTCTAGTCTTGTCTGTCTAGTCTTGTCTGTCTAGTCTTGTCTGTCTAGTCTTGTCTGTCTAGTCTTGTCTGTCTAGTCTTGTCTGTCTAGTCTTGTCTGTCTAGTCTTGTCTGTCTAGTCTTGTCTGTCTAGTCTTGTCTGTCTAGTCTTGTCTGTCTAGTCTTGTCTGTCTAGTCTTGTCTGTCTAGTCTTGTCTGTCTAGTCTTGTCTGTCTAGTCTTGTCTGTCTAGTCTTGTCTTTTTTTTTTTTTTTTTTTTTTTTCACGTGCTGGAGGTGAAAATTTGCAAACAGACACCACCCGACCCGTGTCGAGTGGTAGTGTGGGGCTGCCCCCCAAAAGGGACGACCCACTAAAAAACCCCCACCATTCAGACCCCCCAGTCAAAGCCAGAGAGAACGTGATGGAATCCAAAATTTGGCATACCTTCACCACGTTCCTCCCCCTTTCATATCCCAAAGCATTCATCCATTCATTCGTTGTGCCGGGCGCGTCGTTAATCGCCGTGCCCCCCCTCACATCAGAGTTTACAATAAATTTGTGCGCCCCCTTCGCACTAAGGGGGGCCCGGCGATGGCACGCTCGGCTCGCGCGTAGCAACCCCTCGACCCGCCTTACGCTCGTCCCTTTCATCCTTCTCCTTTCTCCTCATTATATAACCTATCATTCCAGTCAGCAC